>CM050165.1:247484510-247699510 GCA_027410445.1 Discoglossus pictus | reverse complement strand
TATTTATTGTGTTTTGAATTTTGTAATGTTCGCGAGTTGCGTCCGATTGTTGCGAGGTCGTTATGTGTGGTAACGTGTCTCGTATGTTGTTTGCGTTGCGAGGTAAAGTTTGAGAGGGTCGTAGTTGGTGTGTCGTGTTGTTTGCGCGGTCGCGCTTGTTGTGTGGTTGTTTGCGTTTTAAGGTAAATTTTGCGAGGGTCGCAGTTGCTGGCAAGGAGGCGCTCCATGCCAGCAACTGAGGCCCTCGCCCGCAGCCCTCGCTATGCTATGCGAGGGCCGCGGCTCGCTATGCGAGCCCGCAAGCGTTAGCAACAACTCGTACGCTCACAACTATATATGTGATGCCCAAAATGAATAGAGGGCATTTGACAGGAGTATGAGTGTCTTACATGGCTGCTGCCTATTCAGCTATGCTATGGGGCCACTTGATATCTACTCCGGATTTCTGGAATTCTGGAAATCAAACACCTCATTTGCCATGTAATACAACCTGTCACTGCTAAGAAAGGCTGCATCACTATCTGTTCATTCAATCAACAGGAAGCTTTGCAAAAAGTGTTGTGCAAAGTAAATGAAATCTCACTTACTTCTACTTGTTTAGTTCTCATCCCATCACGAAACTTAAAGTTGTCTTTCCCAACATCATAGTCCCTATCTTGAGCTTGTGAGCTTGTGGACATCTTTACCAAGACATCTTTAACAAGACCTTTATCAACTTTGTGTCACTCCTCGCAAAGCACAATCTTACCTACAGTCAGAACCTGACTATGAGCAGTATACAGAGGCATGATCTGCATGTTCAATTCCCCACTGAAGTGGAGTTCTTCAGCTTGAAAAAAAAATGGTTCAACTACTATTTACAGATCCTTCTGCATTTTCTTGTTTCCTTATCTTTAATAACCTATAAACGTAACACTTACTACTTACTACTATTGGCAAGCTCTCATTTAGCAATGATTCCAAAGAAAACTCTAAAAAGCAAAGAGCTGCTCAGTCATGCATGGTGTAAATTACATCTGTTTGATGAAGAAAACTTAGAGGCCCATAACCAATTAATTTATAGCACAACTCCTGTGACTTTAATATTGCAGGAGTTTGCTATTAGAAGCTAAACTACATTTTAGTATTTGTCAGTTTCCCCTTTTCTGGTAAAAGTCAATTTGTGTATAACCAATTATTTAAAATTACACATGAAACATACAAAAAGTTGTGAAACCTGATTTTTCACTTATATGTCACCTAAGATTTAATAAGATATAAAAATAGATTGTTAATGTCCAAAATGAAAATTATATTTTGAAATATTATACCAGATATCCCAGATGCTCATTATTTTTGTAGTTGCTTTCCATTGTTTTGTCTTCAAATTTATTTTCAAAAATATATCAAGCATCATCGACAAGTAGTCATTTATTTAATTACAAATATTTTACAATTGAAATACAATTTTGGAATGGAATTTCACAGAAAAGTATTGGATTTATCTATCAAGTATCATATGCCTGAATCTTAGAAATTAATTGCTGACTAGGTTGCTTTTGATGAGTGAAACAGAATGACTTAAGACAATTGTATTACTTTTATTAACTTTTCTTTAAAAATCAATTCATTTTTATTTAATTTACACAATAAAGTCAGATGATTAAAAAATATTGCTTTTTGATCATATGGCATGTTGTAGTTGAAAAAATATTGACTTCTGAATGGATGAAATTCAATATTTATTATTTAAGAAACGGAATTGCTGACCTACTCAATTTTTAAAGGCTAATGTTAAAATGATAATGTAAAACATTGGTTTTCAATTTATTTTGTTCCTACACATAAGGGACTTAACTGTATTCTGTGTATCATTCAAATGCCATAAATACATCTTGTCAAAAACTCAAACCTACAATTTTTCTTAATTGTTCCCAAACTTTCATGTTAATTCATTTGATAGAGTCCCAGAAAATCTAGATTTTATGTTACCATGTTTTTAAACCAATAATACCACAAAAAAGTAACCAAAGAAATGGTCGATAATTGAATACGTCTTTTGCAATGATTCAATGATGAGGACTTTTCAAGCCAATGGTCTATACATTCAAGTATATACAGAGAGACTTCTATCATAGTCATGTATAGATGAATTTGAAGTTTGAAGTTTCCACCAAGTATTCTCTGGTGGATAGATTGAAGTGCTTAGGCCGGACTTAAATCTGATATTTGCAGTATTCTGTGGCAGGTGATTCTTTAACTTGATGCTGGTGATATGGTCTATATAGTGATACTTCCTAATGTAGATCAATTAGATCAGTGATATGTACAGGACAGATATGAGCTAATAAGGAACACAACTCACATTTAATAACCTCATGACTTGAGGTAGGTGTAATTTGCATGGGTAAACCTTATGTTCATCCCTTAGATGTCATCATGTACACCTGTGTTCCTTCAAGTAGCGATTGCATGATTTTTGTATGGTGTTTTTTTCTTCACTAAGTCAATAATGCAAAAATAGCATATATATCAAATGTCTGGTCATTTTATATATATATATATATATATATATATATATATATATATATATATATATATATTATTTTTGCCTTATTGACGTTATCATCTCAGTTTATTGGGCCATTGTATAGTCCAAACTAGAGATTTGTATCTCTTTATATGTCTATTTATTTGCTTATTTACCATTAAAATACATCTACCAATAAAATAATCATTATACACAATTTTGATTTCAGTCTTTACTGGCTGGTGCATGAGTCCCATCTCCATTGACCCACTATTAGGTTGGAATGATATAAAATGGGAACATGATATACTTTTATGATTAATTATACTATACATCCTAATAAAGTATAACAATCAAAAGTCCCTTGTAGGGCATAATATTAGAGCCTACAGAAGGTATATTATAACGTGGCCGAGTGAAGAAAAAAGCACCTTACAGAAATCACGTGATCGCTACTTGAAGGAACACAGATGTACATGATAACATCTAAGGGACAAACATAAGGTTTACCCACGCACATTACACCTACTTCAAGTCATGAGGTTGTTAAATGTGAGTTGTATACCTTATTACCTCTGATATCTACACAAGGAAATAATGTGCTTTCTCTCCCCCAATCCCTTTTTGTATAGTCATGAATAGGTATGAAATATTTACAGTACCTAATGGATGTGACAGTTTTCAAATATAAAATGTTTTGCATTCTTTATCATATATCCTTTAGATTGTAAGTCTGCAAGTTTCAATCCTGCGCGGTGCTTTAGGGAAAGCGCTATGGACACCGGATTCCAAGCTCAAAGACAGGGCCCTCCATTCTTTGCAATGTGTGAATCTTTAACTTGTTATTGCCTGTAACTTAGCTTATGTATAGCGCTACGGAATATGTTGGCGCGTTACAAATAAAAGATAATAATAATAATATGCTTTAGTGCTATAAACATTGGAACCCACATATATGACCCAGTAAATTGCTCTAAATTGTGCTTGCAGTGATCTGCTGAAACAAAATTGTACCCATCCACCTAAATGCAACTAAGTACTAATTCAGTTTTATAGGCAACTGGGATTGGTATGCCATTTTACTATTGTCTACAGTCTCATATATTTATATAATGTAATTCCTCTCTACATCTCCTAAATTCTGCTTACACATGTGAATTTCCAAAGGACGCATACCGATGTGAGAACAGAATACCTTGAGATTGAATCAATGTACATGACTCTATTAAGTGCTTCACTTTATTTTTATGGAAAATTGCCCACTCCCAAAGTGTGACATATGACCTCATAATTTTACAGTTCTGCCTCTTGCCGATTTGGATCTCACATGAAATTCATTCATTGATCAAAGTCTGATTCAAGATCAGTGAAGACTCCTAAACTAATATGTGTTAAATACATAAAACGGCTGTTCTGGGTGTTCAGTTCATGGTTAACTGTTCAAAAGGCTCCTGCTGTTTTACAAAAGATAAGACGCTGAGTGTTAAAAAAAGGAATTAATAGGAAAATTCTGTGTCGAGGTTACATACACATAAAACTGAGCTCATTATGGATTACAATTTAAAAAGAAACTCAATAAGTGATAATTCTTGGTGATGGAGAAAGTGGTTAGAATTTATTTATTCTATTTACCATTGTTTTTGTTAGTCTTCTGTTAGCTGCATTACATTATCGACTTTTTTGTAATTCTAGTATCTTCCTTCCTGTTTCACATTATCACTACTATACACTGAGATGTGCCACCTCATTCTGGATATATTAATTGGATTATTTGACCTACTGCATGTTTTTTATCTGCATGATATCAGCATTTTGTTTTTCACAAACAATGTTTTCTTGTTTTATGAAGTTCAAAGCAAATATGCAGTGGTTTGATACTTTAAATATTGAGTCAGAATAGGAAGAAATATACATTATACAGAGCCTGTTAGAATGGAAAATTACACTTATGGCTTTGTGGTATTATACAAACTGTCTAAATATATATATATATGAAAAAAAACAGAGAAAAGTAGTATAGTGCATAATTGTAATGTATTAAGTAGTACTATTAAAATTGTACTACTCTAATTGTACCCTAATCTCCAGTGTCCTGTGGTCCAAACAATGCAGAAACATAACACATCCAATATTCTCAATAAATAGCTAGACTTACTTGGTGTTGCTGTGGAAATGTGAAATTCATTCATTTAAAAGTTCTAAATCATATTAACCCCCTGTGCAGAAGGCCGAAAGTCATCAATTATTCTAATGTCCTGCAGTAACCAGATGTTTATGTTGACTGAATTGGAAGATGTGCATCATATTCATTTTAACTTCTTGATTTAATTGTAAATATATAATTGACTGCATTATTTATAAGTGCAAGTACCTCTTGTTCAAACTAGCATTTTTACTGTGAAAACTGTGTAATAGGCATTTGCAAATGAATATAATTTTTAGCTCATAATTGTTTTTAACAATGAATAAAAAAAGCAAAAATCTTGATTTTTCCAGGGTTATTAGCTAACAGTGCTCTCACGGCATTTATAAGTTTTGCAACAAGTTTTGAGCTCAATTTTTCTACAATGATTGAAATTTGTATTTCGTTACTATTCAATTCCAGGTTAAATAGTATTTATAAATGAAAAATCAGGATTTATGTATCTCAGTCAGTAAAATATACATAGGTACATTGAATAAGTGAAAATGGTCACTGAACTTATCAGAGAGCCTTGAAATTGTATGTAGGTTATCGTAGTGAAGATGTATTGGTGAATTATTACAGAATTTTTGGAGATGTGAAATCTTAGCACAAGTACAATATAGGAGAAACAGGAATTGAATGGTGCTCCAGTAGTTACTCAAGGATTCTTCAACATGCCACCCCAAAGTACATCTTATTACTTAACAAACAAATCACAATGATCTTGCTTAAATTATGATAAAAGAATGTTTAGCTAAACTGAAAATTGCTTGAGGAATATGGACATCTTTTTTGGTACATCTGATTTTAGATGTTTTGATTACAGAGTTATTTCTGCCTAAGTCTATGCTTATAGTAAGCTGTAATTGTGAAAACTGTACTCTTGAAGATCCATTCTAACGTGTTTGTTAAAAAAAACTAACTGATTTAATTATAATTATAATTTGGGTATACAATTGTAGTTCACAATTGTTATTCTTGTAAGAATTGTCATTTAAAAGTAGAGCTCTTTGACCAAGGTCACTAGTAGAAAAATCCTATTTCAATTCAACTCTCCTGTTATGTGAATGTTTTCAGTTTTAGTTGAAAGATCTACAGATAGTTCCACATGTTCTGCTGTATCTATAACATTCAACATAATAAAGACCGGTTTCCGTTCATCTTGAGCACAGGTTTCTTTTTGTATGGCCACTGCATGGTTTTAAAGTGCACAATGTGTTGGAACTGCAATGCCGGCAAACAGATTCACTCACAGCCATGTCGACCTTTTGGGCCTCATAAAACACAATAAATGGACAATAATTTTTCAAGTGACAATGAAAATGCCGATAACGTTTCATTTGGATTAAATGCCTCAGCCTTCAATGTCAAGTTGAAGCACAAGATATTAAGGGAGCAATATCCTTTATCTTTCTGCGACAATAAGTCCTAACAGTACTTAAAAAAATAAATTGAACTACAGTGCCTTGCAAAAGTATTCACCCCCTTGACTTTATACCTATTTTGTTATATTACAGCCTTAAGTTCAATGTTTTGTTAATCTGAATTTAATGTAATGGATCAGAACACAATAGACTAAGTTGGTGAAGTGAAATGAGAAAAATATATACATAAAACTATTTTTTTGAAATAGAAAACAGAAAATTGGCATGTGCGTATGTATTCACCTCCTTTGTTATAAAGCCCATAAAAAGCTCTGGTACAACCAATTACCTTCAGAAGTCACATAATTAGTGAAATGATGTCCACCTGTGTGCAATCGAAGTGTTATTACATATACACAACTTTTTTTGCAAGAGGCACCACAAACCAAACACTGCCATGAAGACCAAGGAACTCTCCAAACAAGTAAGGGACAATGTTGTTGAGAAGCATAAGTCAGGGTTAGGTTATAAAAACATAATCAAATCTTTGATGATCCCCAGTAGCACCATCAAATCTATCATAACCAAATGGAAAGAACATGGCACAACAGCAAACCTGCCAAGAGTCGGACGCCCACCAAAACTCACGGACCGGGCAAGGAGGGCATTAATCAGAGAGACAGCACAGAGACCTAAGGTAACCCTGGAGGAGCAGCAAAGTTCTACAGCAGACACTTGATTATCTCTACATAGGACGACAATAAGGTGTACGCTCCATAGAGTTGGGCTTTATGGCAGAGTGGCCAGAAGAAAGCCATTACTTTCAGCAAAAAACAAAATGGTATGTTTTGAGTTTGCGAAAAGGCATGTGGGAGACTCCCAAAATGTATGGAGGAAGGTGCTCTGGTCTGATGAGACTAAAATGTAACTTTTCAGCCATCAAAGAAAACGCTATGTCTGGCGCAAACCCAACACATCACCTCACCAAAGAACACCATCCACACAGTGAAACATTGGGGTGGCAGCATCATGCTGTGGCAATGTTTTTCAGCAGCCGACTGGAAAAACTGGAAAAGATGGATGGTGCTAAATACAGGGATATTCTTGAGCAAAATCTGTACCACTCTGTGCGTGATTTGAGGCTAGGACGGAGGTTCACCATTCAGCACTACAATGACCCCAAACACACTGCTAAAGCAACACTTGAGTGGTTTAAGGGGAAACAAGTAAATGTGTTGGAATGGCCTAGTCAAAGCCCAGACCTCAATCCAATAGAAAATCTGTGGTCAGACTTAAAGATTGCTGTTCACATGCGCAAACCATCCAACTTGAAGAAGCTGGAGCAGTTTTGCAAGGAGGAATAGGCAAAAATCCCAGTGGTAAGATGTGGCAAGCTCATAGAGACTTATCCAAAGCGACTTGAAGCTGTGATTGCCACAAAAGGTGGCTCTACAAAGTATTGACTTTAGGGGGGTGAATAATTATGCACATTGACTTTTTCTGTTATTTTGTCCTATTTGTTGTTTGCTTCACAATAAAAAAAACATCTTCAAAGTTGTGGGCATGTTCTGTAAATTAAATGATGCAAATCCTCAAACAATCCATGTTAATTCCAGGTTGTGTGGCAACAAAACATGAAAAATGCCAAGGGGGTAGGGGGGGGGGGTTGAGAATACTTTTGCAAGGCACTATATATAAACTTGATACTAATTTGCTATGATATTTTAAAGCATTATAATTACATTTATCTCTCTGTCTGTCTATCTGTCTATAGAGATTGATTGATAGATAGATAGATAGATAGATAGATAGATAGATAGATAGATACAGTGGATATATAAAGTCTACACACCCCTGTTAAAATGTCAGGTTTCTGTGCTGTAAAAAAATGAGACAAAGATAAATAATTTCAGAACTTTTTCCACCTTTAATGTGACCTATAAACTGTACAACTCAATTGAAAAACAAACTGAAATCTTTCAGGTAGAGGGAAGAAAAAAAAAAAAGAAAAATAATGTGGTTGCATAGGTCTGCACACCCTCTTATAACTGAGGATGTAGCTGTGTTCAGAATTAAGCAATCACATTCCAAATCGTGTTAAATAGGAGTCAGCATACACCTGCCATCATTTAAAGTGCCTCTGATTAACCCCAAATAAAGTTCAGCTGCTCTAGTTGGTCTTTCCTGAAATTTTCTTAGTCGCATCCCACAGCAAAAGCCATGGTCCACAGAAAGCTTTCAAAGCATCAGATGGATCTTATTGTTAAAAGGTATCAGTCAGGAGAAGGGTTCAAAGACTTTCCAAGGCATTAGATATACCATGGAACACAGTGAAGACAGTCATCATCAAGTGGAAAAATATGGCACAACAGTGACATTGCCAAGAACTGGAGCTCCCTCCAAAATTGATGAAAAGATGAGAAGAAAATTGGTCTGGGAGGCTAGCAAGAGGCCTACAGCAACATTAAAGGAGCTGCAGGAATATCTGGCAAGTATTGGCAGTGTGGTACACGTGACAACAATCTCCCGTATTCTTCATATGTCTGGGCTATGGGGTAGAGTGGCAAGATGAAAACCTTTACTTACGAAGTAAAACATCCAAGCCAGGCTACATTTTGCAAAAACACATCTGAAGTCTCAAAAAGCATGTAGGAAAAGGTGTTATGGTCTGATGAAACCAAGGTTGCACTTTTTGGTCATAATTCCAAAAGATATGTTTGGTGCAAAAACAACACAGCACATCACCAAAAGAACACCATACCCACAGTGAAGCATGGTGGTGGCAGCATCATGCTTTGGGGCTGTTTTTCTTCACCTGGAACTGGGGCCTTAGTTAAGATAGAGGGAATTATGACCAGTTCCAAAAACCAGTCAATATTGGCACAAAACCTTCAGGCTTCTGCTAGAAAGCTGAACATGAAGAGGAACTTCATCTTTCAGCATGACAACGACCCAAAGCATACATCCAAATCAACAAAGGAATGGCTTCACCAGAAGAAGATTAAAGTTTTGGAATGGCCCAGCCAGAGCCCAGACCTGAATCCGATTTAAAATCTGTGGGGTGATCTGAAGAGGGCTGTGCACAGGAGGTGCCCTCGCAATCTGGCAGATTTGGAGTGTTTTTGCAAAGAAGAGTGGGCAAATCTTGCCAAGTCAAAATGTGCCATGCTGATAGAATCATACCCAAAAAGACTGAGTGCTGTAATAAAATCAAAAGGTGCTTCAACAAAGTATTAGTTGTAGGGTGTGCATACTTATGCAACCATATTATTTTATTTTTATATTTTTTCTTCCCTCTACCTAAAGGTGTCAGTTTGTTTTTCAATTGAGTTGTACAGTTTATTGGTCACATTAAAGGTGGAAAAAGTTCTGAAATTATTTATCTTTGTCTCATTTTTTTACAGCACAGAAACCTGACATTTTAACAGGGGTGTGTAGACTTTTTTATATCCACTGTAGATAGAAAGATAGACAGAAACATGGGTAGATAGCTGGGTAGATAGCTGGGTAGATAGATAGACAGATACTGTACATGGGTAGATAGATAAACATATTTTGTACTTCTTACTGTGCACTGAGTGAAACATAGATAAAATGTTTTAGAAATAAATAAACTGAAAGCCTGCGTTGTCACAAGCAATATAAAGGAATATTTCAAGTTAAACTTTTTCTTTACTTAAAATCAATAATGGAATGAGTTCATTTTGCACAAACATATTTCTATGGCTTCATGACAGTCTGAAAATGTAAAAATGCCTGCAGAGGATGTGGGATTATTGAATCTCTTTCCTTTAATGTTTCACAGGCTATATCCTAAACAGATGGGGTAATCTAATTGTAGTAAGAAAGTGGAATATAGGATTTTATTTTAATGCTAAAAAGGTCAATAGCACTGCAACTTAAACTCTTTACTGTCTTCTATATTGCACGAGAGGATCACTATGAATCTATAATAAAAATGAAGTGGAATTTTATAAACCTAAATTTACTTACTCATCTGTTACATATACTGTAAAGTTCTAGTTTAGTGAATTTTAAGAACATCTCAGAATAATATAAACTTTAATGTAGTTTTAGAGGATTCTTTTGTGCGGCTGCATGACTTAGGTATATGGTTTCAATAACAGTTAAACCACAATGTGTATTATTTTATTTAATCAAACTGTATTCTCATTTATTTAGTATGTATTATTTTGCTAAAAAATTAAAACCTAAAACAGTGTGTCTCAGTAACTTTAAAAAAGCAGAGATGTTCATTTCCATCATTCTTTATGTTCCATTATGCCTTTAACAGTTCTTCTGTTCCATATTTTAGGTCAGAGGTGGCTGTGCTGTTAGGAGTATCATCACATAAGAGCTTTGCCTGAAGGATGTGTTAACATTTTTGGGATTTTTGTAGCACTAGGGAATCTGAAATGTGTTGGATGAGTAAAGTAAGAAATGTTTCATAGACAAGAAAAATGAAATTGAAGATAATTTTACATAATATAAACGGTCTCACAATCATTCTGTAATAATAATAATGCTTCTATTATAATGCCATTTCTGTAATAATAGCACTTCTGTTATAGAAACACTATCATTACTGAAATGCTATTATAACACAAGCGCTGTTACTTAGAATTGCTTCTGGGGAAAAAAGTGCTAAATAAGCCAGCTTATATTATAGAAAATTATTGTAAATTTTCTTCCTTGGTAACGAAAACTTTTAGTATATTGTAAAGTTTTTCATGTCATTCTTAAAGGTTAGTTTCTTTCTGGATATAACACAAATGTGTGCATGAATCTGTGCTGTAATGAAAACTCTCCAACAAGTAAAAATAATATATAAATAAGAAAAGAAAATATGAACAGATAGATACAAATGTAGATCCATATAGAGTAGTTATATAGAATGTTTTTATTTGCCATAGATATATATTATATGGTGTTGTTCTCTTTGCCGATTTTAGATAATTAATTTAACATGAATAACATTAGGAAAGTACTCTGTTAAGTCTTGTATTGACAACAAGCAATACATATGTTCATCGTTCAGAAAATAAGTGAAAAACTAATTAAAATGAAAAAACTGATTACAATAGCTGATTAGGGAAGTAAATGATGTGCCCCATCTCATTTCTTTATTTAGCTGGATCTCTGAAAAATCTGAAATATAAGTATGACCTACAACCAAATGTATGAAAACACATAGTGAGAACGATGTTATCATATAAAATGCTTCATCATTTTCAAACAAAGGTTTAAATAAAGTTTTGTTCCCTGTGCATTTCAATAATTTTTTATAGACCACAAAAAGAAAATATATCATTCCTAATATCCAATATCTATTGAAATGTAATTTATGAGCTATCCCTTGAGTTACTTTCACCTTATGAGGTGTGACTTGGCACAATTAGCCCTAAAAAGACATCCAGAAATATATAGATATATATATGTTTCTGTTAATTTCTAAAACTATAACATTTCATTTTTTGCTGCATAAAACAGCTTCACACTGCTCCTCTTTGTGACCCCAATCTCCTTTTGAAAGAGGTATAATCACTTAATAAATCCTCAATATAATGGGATGATATTTGTATTCTGCTTTGCCTGATTTTGATCCTAAGAATACTATTTATTTTTATTTTGAGCAGTAGCAGCTAAAGAGGAGCAATTATGTGTATAGTCACCAAAACCTTTACATTTTACTTTGGCTAGTAATAACTGGAGTATACGCTAGTTCATAACAGGGCAGTAAAATTGGTTAGTAATTATTATTAACCTTTATTGACATATTCCATAGCTCTAAACAGGGTAGATACAAGTCAATTTTTTTTAAACAAATAACAAAGCAATGGAAGGTTGTGTTATTAAGTTTAAAGTCAAGCATATAAAGTGCTTTCTCTAAAGCACCCAATAAGATTAAAAGCTCGCAAACTTACAGTCTTGAGGGCATGGGTGAGCTATAGAAAGGTGAGGTACAATATATTGCGCATATTAAGGCTGAATGTGATATGCTTCTTTAAATAGATGAGATTTTAGTGAGTGTTTGAATGATTTAAAGCAGGAGGAGTGGGTGAGGGCCTTCACAAGTGGAGAGAGACGGGTGATGGGAAGGAATTTTTAATGTGTCTTGTGAGAGAAAGGGACATATTTTGGAAATGTTTTTTAGATGAAAATGATTTAGATGATGCATTGTATGTGAGGAAATAAAGACAGGGCAGGATCCAGTAGAACCCCAAGAAAGTGGGTCTCAGAGGTGGGCGTGATGATGGCATTATCAATAATAAAAGATATGTGAGGAGTGGAAGCTGTGGATGACAGTGGGGAGATTAGGAGCTCCATCGTTGACATATAGATAGAGCAGTGTCATGGATGCCGAGAGAGTGGAGAATTTGGATACGAAGAGGGTGGTCAACTGTGTCAAAGGCATCAGAGAGATCCTGGAGAATAAGAATAGAGAAGTGATGCTTTTACTTTAGTCAAGGAGCAAGTTGGAATAAATAAATCTGGAGAGGTGATTGTAGATGATATGTTCAAGCAGTTTAGAAACCAGGGTAAGTAGAGACCTAGAGCGGTAATTCGATTGAGAAGCTCAGATGAGGGTTTCTTAAGAATGGGTGTAATTATGGAATATTTTAAAGGTCATGGAAATTTGCCAGTGCTTAGGGAAAAGTTGAACAGATATGTGAGAGCTGGTATACGTGTGGTGGAGAGGGGAGGAATGGATCATGTGGAAAAGTTGTAAGATGAAAGATTGATAAAACATTAGAGACTGTGAGCCCGATTCAATTGGAATCCCGCAACTCAATCTTAGTAGGCTGTTTGTCTGAGGGCCTGCTGTGGGCCTGCAGCGTTTGCAAGTTATGGTGCTATTCAATTGCTCAAGGCCTTAAGTTATGGTCCGATAGCGAAATTTGGAAACAATGCCATCGTATGTAGCATTTGCAAGCTTGAACATGAAGGCCGTAACTACCGCGATAGAAACAGCCAATGGAAACAGAGATCGTCATCATTACGGCTTAGAAAAATGGAGGTTGGATTTCTAAGACGTACGGGCTTGAATTACAAGTTATGATTGGACCCACATTCCAGATATAATGCAATATTGATAAAACAATAAATATGATATTGTATTACATGTGAGTTCCATTATTTGTATTAACACATCGATTGCTGTGATCGATATAACACGGAATTTAAACATGAAATAAAGTATTTGCGAGCTTGAGAATGTTATGGTATTAATTGTAAGCCCTAACATCACTTTCCCTTTCAATAAAAGTACAGTATTGCTTATTTATTTACTTTTAAAGTACTCCGGACATGTCATTAAGCCCTTTGCGCATCCTCCTTGGTACCATTAACTTGTTGTTCGATTTTTGCCATTTGCTGACTTGACGGGGTGGTTAGCGAGAGGGAATCAGAGCAATTGAATGGCAATTTGCGATTTTAGTGTTTTTTGGTGTTCAGAAGTCTTGCAGCCGTGAAAGATCAAAGGCTTGGAGGGGCATTAATATGCCTACACCTTCTTCCTGAGACATGGGCCCCTATTTAATTTGCAACAGTTATAGAGTGATTCAATTTATCAAGCCCGCATCTACCTGGCCGAGAGCATAAACTGTAAACCATGAACACATAAGTAGCATTTCAGCGCATGATCACAATCAATTAAGCAAGGCCGTAACTACAGATTTTGAAACTGACATTAATAAATGAGACCGTCATCATGACGTCATAAAACATGGAGGTTAAACATCAATGCGGCAATGTACAAAATAATAAAAATGAATGATGATACTGTTCTAGTCCATATGGGTGACCTTATATTTATTAACTCCTTGATTACTGAGATCGATATAACACAGCATTGAAACATAAAAAATATATTTTTGATTCCAGATTTGCGAGCTTGAGACTGTTGTGCAATTAATTCTAATGTCTTTCATTGCTTTTCCCAGTATTGATTTTTTAAATTGCATTTACAGTGCTATGATCAGGTGTTTAACCCCCCTTGTGAATCCTATCTGGTACTCGCAGGATTTTCGTCTACATTTGCCATTTACAGGTGTGAATACAATTGTGGGCTTGAAGAATTTTAGCAATTGAATAGAGATTTGCGATTGTAACATTTACAGGCTTGAAAGATGAAAGGATTAGCTGGATCAGAGTTACGATTTTGACAACAGCAGGGATTTTCAGCCTGTACCTGCAACTCCTGACCAACAAGGACACTGACATGTCAGCTCCATGGAATTAACAAGGGATAGATGGATGCGTCATTAAATCCATGAAGCTGACAAATTACTGTCATTCCTGGACCCAACAACAGTAGCCAAACAGTAGAGAGTCCATTTATTGGTGTGCCATCTGCAGCCTATGCAGTTACAGAATGCAGCCGGAATCAAGATATTGTTAAGAGCCAAGAAAGATCAAGACCATGAACCAAAGAATAGATCATATCTAGCAAATGATAGCTAATCTGAGTTGCAATTAGGAGAATCATCCAGGTTCAAGCCTAGATGTCAGATAGTTAGGAATGCACACAGAACAATGTATGATTCATCATACTAATGACATATACCTTTCTTTTCTAGCTTTCAGCATCAAGGAGGTCTTGGTCCAGTGGTGAGCAAGAGGCTGGGGCGTTGGCTCCATTAGAGCAGGAAGTGTAGGAGAAAGCCCCCGCTCAGCAGGAACCCGGCGCAGGGGGAGGAGGAAACAAGAGGACCCGAGGGCCCTGGTTTGCAGGAGGAGGATATCATCTGGCTAGTGGGGTCACCAGCAGGACCACCGACCACACCGCTGGGATTCAACCCCACTATCCCCCTCCTCCAGAGACTGAGGCTATCGCCAGTGCATCCCACTAAAGTGATCAGAGCAGCCAGCCAACACCCCCCCCCCCCCCCTTATAGCAGTGCACTGGACTGGCCGCCACCAACACCACCGGGCCCACCAACACCACTGTCAATTTAGCACCAGGATCCAGCCGAGCCCCAGACTTTCCCAACTGGGACACCGCCACCTCCTCACAAGGCCATGCCCCAGGGGCCTCCATCCCCAACATCAGGCCAGGCTGCGTCCTCATTCGGCAGCAGTTGGATGGCCTTGGGGGATCCAGGCTAGCATCTATCAAATCACAGTCCAATAAAGAAGGAACTGGCAACCCACTCCAGTATCTTTGGCATGCAAACCTTGAGGAAATGCACAGACAGAGACCTAGCTAAATGTGCTGCAGTCCATAGGGTCACAGAGAGTGAGACACGACATAAGAATAAATAATAAAATATTCCCCTGGTGCTTGATATATTTATGTGAAGTGGCGGTGTAATTTGGCCACTATTTGTTTTTCCAATGTAGATGTGATGAGCGAGATGTAATCATATATATATTTCAGGGTCCACATTAGAGCCTCTGTAAGTGAGGAAGGGTTAATATGGCATCAGTTTCATGTTTTTGTGTTGCTACTTAATCAGGTAGTGTGTCTTTAATTCCTTTATGCAAGTTGCAGCATGGTTTTTCATATTGGCATATGCATGACCATTCCAACATATGATGAAAAGCAGTAGGTCTTCACATAGAGGATTGATCAGGTCAGGTAATTTGAGTGAATCAATAAATTAAGATTAAACGGGTGCGTGGGAGAGGGGCAGGGAGGGAGGGACTTGTTTTAGGTGATGTGTTTTGATAGGAGCTTGCTTGCAATGGTAAAGTTGTAAAAGCTGCTGGGAAAAAGGAACATTTTTGAATTACAGGCGGAGCGGTCAATAAATGAGTATAAGGATTCAAAGCATGAGAATGTAGTTTAAATAAGAATAATTATTCAGAAAAAGCAGAACATTTAAAAAACAACAAGATAAGGTGTTTATATGCTAAAAAAATTCACAGAAATCATGAGGAGATAACTGGAGATTTGGAGAGATCAACTGCAGATGCCTTGACTGCAGAAATTCAGACTATAGGACTATTTTAATGTAGTCAACCATGCAAGAAGTCATCATTTTTTAATAAAGAAATAAATAAAACTGATTGCAATGGCTATTGCCTGATGAATATGAACACAGTATAAATGCAGATGAACCAAGACTGAAGATGCATTTATGAAACAAATCATATCATTTTTTGAGGTAGATATCTGTCTATTACTGTGTATATTTATATTTTTTCCTGCAAATATCTGTTACTCTTCCTTTATGAAGTCATTTTATTGTGAGAGAGGAGTTTTTTGTAAGTGTCCAAGAACAAAAGGCTAAAAACTATTAAAGTACAGAAAAATATGATAATTAATAGCATGGATCAGCACTTTTTGCTGATCCGTGTGACTGGAAGAAACTGACTTTTTGTTTTGTTAACGAGTCGGACTTAATAATACCAGCCATCGCCTTCCTTGAGCTATTTTCTACTGCTGCTTCCTTAACAGGTTTTGGCCCATTAAAAAAAATGTGCTCTCATTCAGCAGCTAATATATTGCTCCTAATAGCAGCTACCTGGCCTGTAATGTAGAGTAGTGTGTTTTTTTTAACACCCAAACTATTTAGTTATTTTTATTTAGTGCATTGATCTCTTGTGGTTAAGTTACTCTACTGGAAATTGTACTGGTTAGCAAAAGTCATTTTAAAGGGACCTTTATTATTTATCAGCCTTATTAAATTCCAGCCTCGTAGATACGAGGCTTCTACTTAAACCCTACGTGCTGCAAATTTATAAAAGTTACGACGCTATTAAGTTAGCCCTGCTGCGAGCACCGTGTGAGCTACGTAGCAGGGCCGTCCGTATCAACACAGAGAAAATATACATGAGGAGTGACAGCCTGCGAGATGATCTTGCAGGCTTCCAAACCTCATCAATTGCTGCGGGGGTCCTGAACGGGACCTCCATGGCAATCCCACACATAAGCCCTGTCGTGTGGGGTACTCCAACTACCCCCGGCACCTAAAATTAACCCCCTCTATGCTGGGGGTCCCCATTGGGACACCTGATGTGACCCGCTTTAACCACTTGCTGCAGGTGTCCATAGGGACCCCAACAGCCCCCCCCCCCACATTAACCCCTTGCAGCGGGGGTCCCCGATAGGCATAGATCAGGCCCCCGCTGCATTTAAAATGTTTAAATTCCCTGCCGCAGCTCCCTAAAGGGTCCGCAGCACACTATTAGCCAAAGCCGGCCGCGGCACTTAAAATGATCCCCCCTCTATGCTGGGGGTCCCCATCGGGACCCTCAAAGTTTCCCCACATTAACCCCTTGCAGCGATGGTCCCCAATTGGCACCGATCGTGACCCCGCTACATTTAAAATTTCCCACCTTGCGGGTCCTTAAAGGATCATAAAGGTCCTGAAAGGACCTGCGCTTAAAAATATTAACCCCAGTCAACTAAAATTAACCCCATAACTCATGGGGCTCAAAACAGACCCCCATAAGCCCTTAATTAACCCTGTCACTCATGGGGCTCAATGCAGACCCCCATAAGCCTTAATTAACCCTATAACTCATGGGGCTCTATACAGAGTCCCATGAGCACTTAATTAACCCTGTCACTTATGAGGGTCAATACAGACCCCCATAAGCTCTTAATGAACCCTGTCACTCATGGATTGAGAGCAGCTACAAACAATATGTACAGAACAAAAAAACATTATATCTTACACCTGTACTTACAATTACAGATTAAAATGGAGGATAATGGAGAAGACACCATTGAACGCAAAAGAAGATTGGCAAGGGAAAGGAAGCAAAGGCGGAGAGATGCACAGTCCCCTGAAACTTCCCAACTCTTAAGAGAAGAAGACAAACAGAGACTTTTAAATAAAAGAAAAATGAGTAAGAAAGCACAAAGTGAGTGTGCTGGAGCTTCAAAGAAACAAAAAAGTAAACAAAAACACGTCTGTGAACCATTGCCCAATGATGCCTATTGACACCAATGTTCGGACACATGACACCAATGTAGATATAGAAAGTTGTAGTGATATCTATGTTGAGGAAGCTCAGGATAATGCATTTATTAGAGCACTAACAGTAGACACTCATTATTGTGGATTACTCAATGTTGTTTGGCAGTTTTGTGGAGCCTATCATTTTCTCAAGGAAAGACCAACTGACGGAGACTTCATTAGTTGTTGTCAGAAAGTAAATGTAAGACTTCCACAAAGACACACATTTCCAGATTACTTACAAAGTATCATGAGCAATCCAACATTTCCAAATTATACCAATTTATAAAAAAAAAAATGTCCCACGACAGGGCCCTTAATGTTTTAGAGTTCAAGGACAAATTTACCACCGAACTTCACATTTATACCCACAAGAAGGAGAGCAAAGGAAATTTGCACAGTTATATGTCTTAGATACAATGCAATCTTGTGAACAAAGAATGAAGCTTCCAGAAAATAAACAGTGTTTTTGCGCATAGTTTTTGAACAGCTGGATAAAATTATGGCCAACAACCCATACAGTCAAGCATACAAACATATCCCATTTTCTTTCCAAATGTTGAACCTGGATGGGAACCAAAATTACAATTGCAAAGTTATCCCAATAGTAAAGTTTGTGTTAGATGCAATATTTCTATGCTGGAATATAAAGTGGCACAATCTGCTATTTGGGATTCTTTTAATCCAATTTTATGTGGGGGCAAACTCACACAACAATGGATTATTGATTCTTATCTACAAGTTGAAGCAAATAATCTAAATTTTATAAAATTTCAACAAAATAAGCTTTGAGTAGAACAGTATTGTGGATTGATGGATTATGTCGCTGAATTGGCTTCCAACAGAGACATTCCAGCTGGAAGAGCAATCATTTTGCCATCCACTTTCCAAGGATCTTCTCGCGATATGCGAGAAAGATATAATGATGCTGTTATGAACAGAAGGGCCCACTGGACTATTTGGGGTTCATCAGTTATTATATGTGTGGTTAGAAGGTACTAACAATTTGCTTAACATTTATATCATGGATGTAATAAGTGCATGTGGTGCTGTAATTGACTAATATTGCAAAACTGAATCTGTGTTAGAAATAGGATAGTGGAATTTATATGGCCCTGCAATCGGCCACGTGTGAAGGCTCTGGCTTTATTCATGAAAGGGGTAACTAGTTTTATGGCTCTGTAAGAGGAGAAACAAAAGGTGTAATTAGAAGAAAGTCAGATGCCTCTCTACATCAGGAAATCATGTGGGTGAGGGGGAATAGCAAGCTATTTGCCTAGGAGGATGGGCTAGAACTGGGGGCAGTCTTTGGTGTTTTGTGTCATCTTTCTGTTTTTTTTTTATATATCTTTGTAACAATAAAGAAGTGGCCAGTCTGACTTTGGACACACTAAACACAGGTGGTGTCAGAGTCTGCTTGTACTAATCCAAGGTACATGGGTGTGATTCTGAGATCCTAATAATAGGGGTCTGAGGTGCATGTCTCTGCAGTAATGATGCTGTCATCTGAAGTGTCTGCTGGTGTTGAGATCTGAACAAAAAGTTGCGACCGTGGAGAGAGAGAGATTTGGGGTCAGCGTGGTCCCCCAAATTGGCTGGTCGTGACAGCTGGTGGCATCGGTGGGAGATCTCAAGCATTTTTACCAGCAGCAAGGATGGCTCCTTACAAAGGCAGAGAGAAAGAGAGCCAGGTGACAGAGGCAAAGGACTGCAGAGGAATGGCCCTTCTAAAGCAATGGATGGCGTTCCTGGGATTGTGGCAGGACCATGAGCTGTCATGCTGGCTGAAGAAACTGGTATGGAAAGAGATTGCCTTAGAGAAACAGTATCCTGCCAGGATAGGGCCTGTTAGTGCCCTTGAAGAGGATCTCTATGTTCAATTGGAGCTAATAGATGGGCTCTGGGAGATCGTCTATGGTGATCCTGAATGTGGCATAGGGACTGTAAGGAGGAAAAATAACTTATTTCTTAAACACTGTCATGGTCTGGGATTAGAACCATGGTCCCCGGAGGCTAATTTGCTGGAACCCCTGATTCAGCAAGAGCTGCAGCTGGAGGCTGAGTATGTTGAATTGATGGATGAGGCATCAATGGAGGGGTTTTGGCCATCCAGTTGGGAGGAACCCTGTCAGGCGGACAGGGAGGAAAATTATTGGTTACCAGAGGTCTGGGGAGAGGATATTGTGGACTCTGACCAGGACAATACCAATGTGGAGATACAAATGGACAAGGCCCAGTTAATTTTTGCTACAACTGGGACAGATGAGGAGGGTACCATACATTATGGGTACATCTCAAAAACCGGTGGAGTCTGAGTCTCAGACAGGAATAGCAGGCCAGATGGAGGGCCTGGGAGAGTTCTGGAAAGAACCAGAGATGGATTGTGAACCTATCATGGGGTTCCCGTGGATAACTACAGTCCAGGAACCAGCCATGGGTACAGGGGCGAACACCGAGAACAACCTTGGGACTGTGTCAGACCAAGGGGGCCAGCCAGACCCAAATGGCTGGGGCACAATTGCTAATAACAAGGCAATTGAGAAGACAGAGAATGTCTGTAAAACTGATGGCCCAAGGGGATGTCTGGATGAGAGCTGTGAGGTCCTGCCAGGGAACACAGTGACCAAAGATCCCAAGGGAGGTGAGTGCTGTGACCAGGCAGTGGTTCCAGAGAGAGGGGAAGGTGATGTGCTGATCCAGATACCACATAGATATTTGGAGTCTTTAGACCAGACCACAACATTGGGTGCCGGCTTCCAGATCCGTCCAGTAAATGACCCCCTGGAATTACTATTTTTCTGGGCACCCCAGGGGAGTGTTTTACCCATGCAGTGGGGCAGAATAGTGTATGAGCCCTGGTTGTTGGGGGTTGTGCTGGCAATGGCACCCTTGAACTGCATTGATTACCCTGGCACAGAGGTCTGTTGGCAGAACCCAGGCCAAGCAAACAGTCTGGATAGGAGCAGCTATGTTCACTGTGCCCTGGGAATGGACTTTGGGCCTAGCATGGAGCTCCCGCTGATAAAAAATGTCAGAGAGCTAGCCACAGACAAGGGGGCAGGGGAGGTTATGATCCCTGAGATCCTGCCAAACAGAGACACTGCAAATCATTTAAAGAGCGACCACATTCCTTATTGTGTGCCCAATCCAGGCAAGATGGAATACAGCGCACCAACTGTGGTCCAAGGAGATGAAGAAATGGAGTCCCATGCCCAGACCATTGCTGCAGGTGAGAGGGGTTACTGTGCCCAGACTGCGGTGCAGGTGAAAGTGGAGCCTCCATTCCAGACCACCATCATGGATGCTGGGTTCAGTATCAGAGGGGGACCCTTTGGACTGGGTGAACTAATAGGCCCAAGGACTGTTTTAGATGCAGCTGCCCAATTAAATTGTTTTCCCCAATGGATGGGGAGGAAGGGGGCATGTGCCATGGCCCAATTAAGGCGGTTGGCAATTGAACCATGGAGGCTATGCCCAAAATTGTGTGCCCATTGGAATTGGAAGAAATGTGGACTGTGAGGCAATTACAATCACCATCACTTGCACAAGTGAGATCAGTGTGGCTAGAAATTTGTCCGTCAGGATGAATTCCTAGGCCACACTAGGATGGGGGAAACTAGCTGTTATGAACAGAAGGGCCCACTGGACTATTTGGGGTTCATCAGTTATTATATGTGTGGTTAGAAGGTACTAACAATTTGCTTAACATTTATATCATGGATGTAATAAGTGCATGTGGTGCTGTAATTGACTAACATTGCAAAACTGTATCTGTGTTAGAAATAGGATAGTGGAATTTATATGGCCCTGCGATCGGCCACGTGTTAAGGCTCTGGCTTTATTCATGAAAGGGGTAACTAGTTTTATGGCTCTGTAAGAGGAGAAACAAAAGGTGTAATTAGAAGAAAGTCAGATGCCTCTCTACATCAGGAAATCATGTGGGACGGGGGGGAATAGCAAGCTATTTGCCTAGGAGGATGGGCTAGAACTGGGGGCAGTCTTTGGTGTTTTGTGTCATCTTTCTGTTTTTTTTTTATATATCTTTGTAACAATAAAGAAGTGGCCAGTCTGACTTTGGACACACTAAACACAGGTGGTGTCAGAGTCTGCTTGTACTAATCCAAGGTACATGGGTGTGATTCTGAGATCCTAAGAATAGGGGTCTGAGGTGCATGTCTCTGCGGTAATGATGCTGTCATCTGAAGTGTCTGCTGGTGTTGAGATCTGAACAAAAAGTTGCGACCGTGGAGAGAGAGAGATTTGGGGTCAGCGTGGTCCCCCAAATTGGCTGGTCGTGACAGATGCCATGGCTATTGTCACAAAATTTGGAAAACCAGATTTATTCCTGACATTCACATGTAATCCACAATGGCCAGAGATCAAGGAAAATGTGAATCTTTGAGAAACTACTTCTGACCGACCAGAGTTAGTGGCAAGCGTATTCAAAATAAAACTCATTTCATTAATACATGATATAACTAAAGCACAGTTATTTGGAAAATGTGTGGCTTTTGTTTATACCATTGAATTTAAAAAAAAGAGGACTGCTACATGCTCACATACTTTTAATCCTGCAGGAAAAACATAAGTTGAATACTGCAGAGAGAGTGGATTCAGTCATTACTGCTGAATTGCCAGATCCAGAAAAATATTCCAAACTATTTGAGATTGTAACACACAGAATGATTCATGGGCCATGTGGAGATAAATACAATTTCAATTGCAAACGTATGCTAATTGTGATGGATACCCTTTGTATAAAAGAAGACAAGGACAATTATCCATTGACAAAAGATTGATAATAGTTTTGTTGTTCCATACAATCCACATTTGCTCATGAAGTACAGTGCACACATAAATGTTGAAGCTTGCACTACTATTAAATCCATCAAATATGTAAATAAATATATATACAAAGGATATGATGCAGCAACTGTTGTTGTGCAAGGTGCAGCAAACAAAAAGGAAAATCCAGTTTTACATGACAAACTTTCTAATTATTTAGATGCTCGCTATGTCAGTGCTCCGGAAGCAATGTGGCAGCTTCTGAAATTTGACATGCATGATCGGTCACATGCTGTGTATTGATTAGCTGTACATTTGCCACAAAGTCAGTTTGTTTGCTTTACTGCAGGCAATGAAAGAACTGCCTTAGCTCAAAGTGAACATAGATATACAACACTTACTGCATTGTTTAAATTAAACTGCCAGGACAAGCAGGCCAGACAATTTTTATACATTGAGATTCCATATCACTATGTATTTGTAAATGGTCTATGGCATCAACGAAAAAGAGATACGCATAAAATTATAGCACAAAATTATACCGTCAGTCCAAGAGACATTGAACGTTTCAGTTTAAGATTACTTCTTTTACATGTTCCCGGTGCACAAAGTTTTGAACATTTACGCACAGTGAATGACATAGTGTATGAGATTTTCCTATTAGCTGCAAGACATCAAAACTTCATAGCTGATGATACAGAATGGGAGAGGTGTCAGGAAGAAGCAGCACTATGTCAAATGCCAAAGCAAATGAGAGAACAATTTGCGTTCATTTGCATCTTTTGCAATGTACCTGTGCATTTACTTTGTGGGAAACATTTAAATGAAATAGGTCGGAAGAATTCTTGAAACGTTACAATGAGCCAATAGCACTGTTAAAACATTTAATTGAAATTCAAGAAATATTTCTTGCTCATGGATTAAATTGTGCAAGTTTTAATTTGCCTGATCCAGGACTTATAGATGGCATTAACTTTGATGATTATGACACTGAGCTACAAAAACAAAAAAAAGAAGAAAAACTGGCAACTTTAAATACTTTACAATTGCAAGCATTCAATGCCATCACAAATGCTACAGATGATGAAATGGTCAAAGACCGTTATTTCTATCTAGATGGCCCTGGTGGATCAGGAAAAACGTATCTGTACAATTGTTTGATGAGTTACATTCAAGCGCAGGGTCAAATAGCAATGCCATTTGCAACAACTGGAATTGCAGCACTTTTGTTAGAAGGTGGTAGAACTGTGCAAAGTGGATTTAAACTGCCAGTTCCCATTTTAGCAACATCAGTGTCAGATATTCGACTGAACTCTTTACAAGGCAAACATTTAAAAAAAAAAGTTAATTAATTATCATAGACGAGGCAACAACGATGTAATGTCATGCTTTGCAATGTATTGATAGATTCTTAAAAGAAGTGATGGATAATTATTTGCCATTTGGTGGAAAGGTGATTTTGTTAGGAGGAGATTTTAGGCAAACATTACCTGTTGTGCCAGATGGAAATAGAACTGATATCATTGAAACATATATCAAGACACACCTCAAATTAGAATTAAATATGAGATCTGAAGTCCAAAAATAATTCAATGATTGGCTCCTTCAAATTGGAGATGGAAAACATCCACAAATACATGATTTACCCAATGATACCATTGAAATTCCATAAAAAATGGTTTGCAAGGAATCACTCATATCGGCAATCTTTCTAAACACTCTGAATAACGACGATTACTCAGACATTGCAAACAAAGTGATATTAACATCAAAAAATATAGATGCCATGAATCTAAAGTGCAGATTCCGTTCTGGCTGACAATAAAGACAGTGAAACTAATTTTAGCATAGAATTTATTAATCCTTTAACCCCATCTGGAATGCCACCACATGTTTTGCAATTGAAAAAAGGGGCAATTGTCATGCTATTGAGAAATATGAATCCAAAAAAAGGACTTTGTAATGGGACCAGATTAATTGTGCACTATTTAAAAGATCACCTTCAACATGCAGAAATTATGACTGGGACCCATAAAGGAGAACAAGTTTTTATACCAAGAATTGATTTAGCTGCAAGTGAGAGTGGTTTGCCTTTTGTCCTTCAAAGGAGACAATTTCCAGCTATCATGGAATTTGCCATGACCATCAATAAATCCCAAGGACAAACTTTTAAGTCTGTGGGTATTTTTTTACAAGAACCTATTTTTGCACATGGACAACTCTACGTTGCTTTTTCAAGGTGCACAAATCCAGACGAGATTAAAGTTTCAATTGAAGACAACCCAAGTCAGGGTGATCTACTACACAATGGACGTATTTTTACAAAAAATCATTGTGTACTGTGAGGTTTTGTAATCAGAGAGAATAGTGGTTTCATTTTAAGTAAGAAATTTAAGGTCACTTGGCCTCTTCTTAGAGGAACACTATTTTACTATTTCCCAAAATACAGTAATAACCAACAAAAAAGGAAGAAAGGGAAGAAAAAAAACAGTGGTTACATCCCATAGACACAAATAAAAGTCTGCTGGGCTCTTTGAAAGGGAACCACTTTCACAAAAAAAAAAAAAAAAATGGAATGTCTTGGATGTTACTTTTGCCATGATTGGCCCACAAAACACTTACAGCCTTATTAAATTGTGATTTGACAAATTGAATAGGGTTCTATTTAAGCACATAGCATTTTTTTTAACAGAAGTTTTTAGTTGGTGAACTTCTATCCAAAAGCAAGGTCTTCACTAACTAAAAACTTCTGTAAAAAAAATATGCTATGTGCTTATATAGAGCCCTTTTCAATTTGACGAATCTCAATTTAATAAGGCTGTTAGCTTGCATTTTATTACCTTTACTGTTTACAATTTAATATGTTTCTTTCAGGTTTGTAATCATAAAATTCTGTTTGAAAAGGACTAATAAGTTGATGCATTCTATGTAATTAAGGTTTAATGTTAGTAGCAGCATCATCATTTGTTGAAAAATTAAAATGTTTCATGATATATAGATTATTGATCCCGGGACGAATCCGATTGCCAGTTAATGGAGTCAGGAAGGAATTATTTTTTGACAACACTTTCAACAAATTTACAAAGTTGAAATTTTATTTTTCGCCATTTGCCTTCCTCTGGATTCAATATTCAAGATAACTATAGTTTAAAATAAATTCAGGTTAAATGTTATTATCTTATGTTAAGGTTTGCATTGTTAAAATTGTATGTTAAAAGGTTTGAAAAGTTAATTTATTGAATATTACTAAAGATTTATGTCATTTGCAGCAGAAACAAAATTCAATGTTTAATTAAATAGGAAGGTTTCATCAAGGGGGGATAATCCGATCGCCATTTAATGGGGTCAGGAAGGAATTATGTTTTTCCCCTTTTGAGACAATTGGCTAAGTTGCAATGGGGGATTTTACTGTTTGTCTTCCTCTGGATTCAATACCTATGTGCTTTACCAGGAGTTTAAACACAAGTCGTATGTTAATAAGCATTCTGTCATGTTGAAGACACTCATTTAGAGAAAGTTAAACAATTACATGTTAGTATTGTTAAAAAAGCATTATTTACCCACTGTTTACAATATAAGTTGCATATTAGAAACCTTTATGTAATGGTTCACAATACGCATTCTGAGAAATTTTATGGATTGTTATATTATTATTCAATACATGACAATTAAAAAGTTTGATATGGTTTAACAGTACATTGTTAAAAAAATAAAAAATATTTAATATACATTTTTGTACTTCTTTGTAGATCAGAAAATGTTTCAGAGTGTTAGAGAATCACATTGTGTCACAAACAGCATTTCCAGCCTTAACATTTTATTGACCATCATTTTTTGACGGGCAAGTCGCTAGTATATATATATATATATATATATATATATATATAGTCTGTTGGAGAGAGACCCTTCCAAGATCCCAAGAATATAAAATCGGTGGGTCTGGAATATACTTTCTGCAGCAGTTGTATTTTCAATGGCTCAAAGTTTGGATAATGTGTACTGGGGTATAATTATTAGAAGCAGTTGTAGCTGCTCCTATTCTAATGAATGTCTGGAGTGGGAAAATCTATTACGATCTAACCGTATGAGAACCAGTCTGATGTAGTGGATAAATATGGTAGTGGGGAGTGGCTGACTCTATATACTAAGCAAGGGATGATACATTGTTTTAGTCTGTAGTGCATAGAAAATAATTCATATGGTGGAGACTGGGAACCATTGGCCTTGGATCGGGTAATAGAGATGGCAATAGGTTCACAGCTAGTTTTGTTTTTACGTATGTTATGTGATAATCCAACAGAAATAAGATTTACATAATCTCTCTCCATCAGAAAAAGATGCCATAAAGACTTTAACAAGCAACCCCAACATCAACATTATTTATCATTATAGGGGAGAGGAGTGGAGTGGAGTGGAGAGGTGGGGAGTAGGAGAAGAGGAGAGTTGAGGAGGAGAGAGAGGTGGCCAGGGGGAGTAGTGATGGGGGGAGGAGGTGGAGGTAAAGAAGGTGAAGGAGGAGTAGGCAGAGGAAGAGGCGGAGGGGGAGCATGAGGAGGAGGACGGGAGTGTAGAGGAGGAGGGGGTGGTGGCAGGGTGGATAGAGCACCATGCACACGTAGGAGAGGGACAGATGGGAAGGAGCCTGATCCCGGGGGGGGGGGGGGTAGTTTGGTGGAGGGACAGGTCTCAGGGACAGGTCAAGGAGATGAGGATTCTCATCCACAGTCAGGAGGGCAAGAGGCTAAGGGCAAGCACACAGCTCACATTTATACGCATCAGGAGAATATGCTATCCGTGGCTGCCCCATGGTTCATGCAGGGGAAAGGGAAGTTATGCCAGGGCCTGGAGCTCAGACATGGAAGGAGGTAGCAGCTGAGGTTATAGTGGTAGGCACAGCACCAAGGCATGTGAGGTCCGTCAAGCACCGGTTTGACGTCATCAGGGCGAAGGTGAGGAGGATGATGGCCAAGATGGACAAGAACCACACTGTGACCTAGAATGAGTGGGAGAGGGTCGCCAAGGACCATTTGAAACAGGTGCCCACCACTGTTGTTTCAGACCTGGTGGCCCAGCAGGACCCAGCCTCCATGTCAGGTGAATATCACATACACCAACATGCCACCACATGTACATCACCCACTACACATGTACATGATGACCACTGACATGTCAGCTCCATGGAATTAACAAGGAATAGATGGATGCATCAATATATCCATGAAGCTGACAAATCACTGTCATTCCTGGGCACAACAGTAATCAATCAATAGAGTTCATTTATTGGTGTGCCCACTGCAGCCTATACAGTTACAGAACGCAGCCAGAATCAAGATAGTTTTAGGAGCCAAGAACGATCAAGACCATGAACCAAAAAATAGATCACATCTAATGATAGCTAATCTGATTTGCAAGTAGGATTATCATCCAGGTTCAGGCCTAGATGTCAGATATATAGGAATGCATACAAAAACGTATTATTCATCATACTAATTACATATACCTTCCTTTTTTTCTCTTTTAGCATCAAGGAGGTATGGGTCCAGTGGTGATGGCTCAATTGGAGCAGGAAGTGGAGAAGCAAACACCCACCAAGCAGGAACGGGTGCAGGAGCAGAAGGAAAGAAGAGGACCTGACCGCCCTGGCTCAGAGGAGGAGGATGTCATATGACTAGTGGTGTCACCATCAGGACCACCATCAACACCACAGGGAGTTGACCCCACAATCCCCCTCCTCCGAAGACTGTGCATATTGCCAGGACCGTCCAACTGGAGCGATGATGCCAGCAGCCAACCATCACCCCCACACACACGCACACACAGCAGTGCGATGGGCTGGGCTCCACCACCACCACTGGGCCCAACAACACCACTGCCAGTTTTGCCCCAGGCTACGGCCGGGTCACAGACCCTTCCCGCTCAGACACTGCCACCTCCACAGCTGGCCACGCCGCACAGGCCTCCATCTCCCACATCAGCTGCTCAGGATTGGGACGGACTAGAGGGCATTCCTGCCCCCACAACCACCAGCAGGGAGATGGCGTCGGCCACAGGGGATTGGGGCCCTGTACCGAGGCAGAGGAGGATATAGGGGATGCGCATATGTTTGTGCCTTCTCAACAGCACTCCTCAGTGACAATCTATTGGTCACAATGTTAACCTAATATAGCCTGGCTACAGAGTCTTGGATCTTGGCCTATGTGATGGTGATATTTTGTATTCAGATGGCTATCTCCCATCACATGGTCCATGATCCTCTTCTCTGTGGACACGTAGGTTTCTGTTGAACATGTCACCAAGTAATGGTCACTGAGGAATGCAGTTGAGAAGAGATGCTGCACTCCCTATGTAGGTTTTTTTTTTTTTTTTTTATCTTTGTTTTGGTACAATTCAGGTCCATGAAGGCATATCCTGCATCTGCAAGCATTGTGAAGGAAATGTATGAAGTGTAAGGTTTTCCCAGTGCCTCTTGGCTAGACATTCCTTCAATGACAGCCACCCTTAACATGTAGCTAGCACAATCTTAAAGCTATCATATAGCCAGAAATCTAAGACATTATGAAATGTAGACAAATACCTCTATGGCAGTGGACTTGCAAAATCTCACAATGGTACGTTGATGACAGCCAGCATTGGTATATAAACTAATGAAGCATTTGATCCTGACCTCAATATCAGTCTAAAAACAGACCCTTGGGTCTCATGTAAATAACAGTGAATCTGTCTGCTGACCTTTTTGTCCTCTCCGTATTAATGGGTATTTTCCCATATTTCTGATTATTCAGAGACCTAGCTTATCACCACATATAATAGTTGTGGTAATTGCGAGTTGTCAGTAAATGTTACGACCTTGCTCATCGCTAGACCAGTACGTGACTGGCTTGACGGGTCTGCAATGATCGCCCAAGACGTTTATCGCGAGGCCTGTAAAAGAGGGAAGCTTACAAGTTACAGGCTTCGAAAAAATTACTGCTTTAACGGACGCCATTTTTTTGAAGCCTGTAACTCGGAAGCCATTGGGAGACCACCAAAAAAAAGCAATTGATTAGAAAATTAACTTACAACCTCACACACAGCACAGGGGAGAGGCAGGGAGACTGTAAGTGAGGTTGCAAGCTAATTTGCTAATTAATTGGCATTTTTGGGAGGTCTCAAAATGGCTAATCGAGGATAAATATTGTATTTTTTTTAAGCCTGTCAATGGGATACACATTTTGGGCTTGGGGAAAATGATCAATTTCCCAAGCCTGCAAATGCTTTTACACCTGTGGATGCAAACAGGAGCACAGAAGAGAGAGAGAGAGAGAGAGAAAGAAGAAAGACACAGGGGATAGGGGGAGAGGGTGGAAAGAGACAGAGGGGAGGGAGCAGGGGGGGGGGGGGGGAGACACAAGAGTGAGAGAGTGAGAGACACAGGGGAGTGAGATAAGGGGAAACATTTCCCAGGGGCGGGAGAGGGGGACAGACACACAGGAGGGAGAGGGGGGAAAGACATACAGGAGTTAGAGAGCGGGAAGAGGCTCGTAATGAGCGCCAAAGGCGCTCATCGCGTGGCCCGAAAGTTGCGAGTTGGCCCATAAAGTAGAGGGGGGAGAGGCTCACAATGAGCACCAAAGGTTGCTCATTGCAGGGCACGCGATGAGCACTGAAGGCGCTAATTGCGGGCACAAAAGTTGTGGGTTGGCTGAGGCCTGCATTGAGCGGCGAAGCCGCTCATTGCGGGGCTCACGATGAGTGCCAAAGGGGCTCATCGCAAGGCCTGTAAAGTAGAGGGAAGGGAGAGGCTCACAATGAGTACCGAAGGCGCTTATTGCGAGGCCTGCAAGTTAGAGGGGGTAGAGCCTCGCATTGTGTGGCAAACAGCATTGCCAGGCTTCTAATTTTATTGCCGTCATTTTTGACAGGCAAGTTGCTAGTAGTTATAATGCTTGCAGATGGGAATCAGTGGAGTTGGTATAATGTTACAGTTATAGTATTTAGCACTGTACTGTACATGCATGTTGATTAGTTTTTGTTTATCCTCCTCCGCCTTTTTTTAGTTGATCCCTTTTTTCAGATTTTTTTTTTCACCACACTGTATGTGTGAAACTGGATTGAATTACGCAGTCCAGAGGTTGAATCATCTATTTTATTGAGCATATATAGATAAGTTGTAAGTGCTATGCACATTCATGGTTTCTTCAATTAAATGGAGTGATTTCTGATGATCCTTTTTTAGATCAGATTCCGTTTGCAGTGGTGTAGTGACCACATGTGAAAGGTTTTCAGTCCATCAAGTTCAACCTTTTAAGATATCCTCTGATCTGCAATATGCAGATTAGTTATTAATTAATTAGTTGTTAATTAATTGTTAATTAATTATGAATCAACTTTTTTTTCATTTTTTTTTATTATTAATGAATGTAGAGGAACGCAAACAGAAAAAAAAAAACAAGTGAAACTTAGCCAATTGTCTCAAAGGGGAAAAAAAATAATTGCTTCCTGAACTTATATACTGGCGATTGGATTTCTCCCTGGATCAATACACTCTCTCTAATTATCCAGGATAACCCTGAATTCCCTTTTTAATTCAAAATAAATCCAGTCCCCTTTTAAAGTTATGCATCAAATCCGCTGTCACCACCTCCTCTGGTAGGGAATTCCACATATTAACCACCCTTACTGTGAAGAACCCTTTTCTTTCTTTAAGGTGGAATCTTTTTACTTCTAACCTGAAGGGATGTCCTCTTGTCAATTGAAAACCTCTTAGCTCAAAAAGCTCCCTTGACAAATCTTTATACTGACCCTGGATGCATTTATATAGAGAGAAAATAAGCTTAATTTGGTTAGTCTTTCTTCATAACTTAGCCCCTTCATTCCCCTTATTAGTTCTGTTGCCCTCCTCTGTACCTTTTACAACTCTAAAATATCCTTTTTATGAAGTGTTGTCCAAAATTGTACTCCATATGCCAAATGAGGGTGTACTAGAGATTTGTATAGTGGCAGAATTATATTTGCTTCCCTTGCTTCTATACCCTTCTTAATACATGCTAATATTTTATTTGCCTTTGCAGCTACTGCTTGGCTTTGAGCACTGTTACCTACGTGGTTGTCCACAAGCACTCCCAAATCCCTTTCAATATCTGATACCCCTAGATTTGCTTCATTAAGATTATAAATTGCATGGCTATTTTTCCTTCCCTGATGCATAACTTTACATTTATTCGTATTAAATCTCATCTGCCATTTAGATGCCCATTCCTCAATTTTATGTAAATCCCTTTGGAGGGAAAGCACATTGTTATCTGATTTAATTACCTTGCACAACTTTGTGTCATCAGCGAAAATGGAGACACTACTTTCCAGTCCAACCTCTATAAATATGTTAAAAAGGAGAGGACCTAATACTGAACCTTGAGGAACCACACTTATCACATTAGTTCAATCATAGTATGTTCCATTTACAACAACTCTTTGCTTCCTGTCCTTTAGCCAGCTCTCAATCCATGAGCAGATATTTACTTCAATTTCTGTATCCCTTAGTTTGCACAATAGGCTCCCATGTGGCACTGTATCAAAAGCCTTTGCAAAATCCAAAAAGACTACATCCACTGAGTTGCCTTGATCCAGGTTCCTACTAAGCTCCTCATATAAACTAACTAGATTTGTTGGACTTGACCTATTCCTCATAAATCCATCTTGTCTCCTACTTATTATCCTGTTCAAGTAGATATATTCTTGTATATTATCCCTTATTAACCATTTTAAAAGCTTTCCCATTACAGAAGTGAGGCTTACTTGCCTATAATTTCCTGGACTTGCTCTAGCTCCATTTTTAAATATAGGTATCACATCTGCTTTTCTACAGTCATCTGGTAGAGACCCTGTGTTGAGGGAATCTTGAAAAACTAAATATAATTGTTTGGCTATTACAGAACCCAGTTTCCCCAGTACCCTTGGATGTACTCCATCAGGACCTGGGGCTTTATTAACATGTATTTTTTCCAACCTCTTTGGATTACTTCCTGCGTTAACCAACTATTCAGCAAAGGTAGTGTAGCCACATTATGTTGCAGTGTCCCAACCACTGGTACCTCCCTTGTGTATACCGAAGAAAAGAACCTATTTAGCTCATCTGCCTTTTCCTTGTCACTAATGTTCAGATGGCCTGTGTCACATTGTAATGTTCCTATAGCTTCCTTCCTCGCCTTCTTCCCATTAATATACTTAAAAAAATATTTTAGGGTTAGTCTTACTCTCTTTTGCAATTAATTTTCCATTTTCTATTTTAGCCAGTCAAATAGCCCTTTTGCAAGCCTTGTTGATTTCCTTGTACTCCCGTAAAGCAGTCTCTGTCCCCTCTTGTTTGTATAATTTAAATGCCTGTTTTTTACTTTATCTTGATCTTTAAATCATTGTTAAGCCACATTGGATGTGATTTATTCCTTGTACTTTTATTCCCATGGTGATTAGTATCACATATATAGTTGTGAGCATACGAGCCGAAGGCTCTCCTTGCCAGCAACTGCGACCCTCGCAAACTTTACGTCGCAACGCAAACAACACGACACACCAACTACGACCCTCGCAAATTTTACCTCGCAACGCAAACAACATACGAGACACGTTAACACACATTACAACCTCGCAACAATCGGACGCAACTCGCAAACATTACAAAATTCAAAACACAATCAATACACACTGCACATACAAAAAAAGCTTACCTACAGCAAGAGGAAGCATCCAGGACCTAAAAAAAACAAACAACTTACAGCTTAATTTCACTAAAAATAAAAGAGTTTGAACACTAAAAAATTCGCTAAGCGACAGAAAAAATGGCCGCCGAACAAAACGAAAACGAGGCTACAGCACTCTAAACACGCAAAACACCACAAGAAAATCGCAAAACACCACAACAAACTTGCAAAACACAACAAGAAACTCACGAAACACCACAAAAGACCTATGGATATTCCGCTAAGACGCATACCACACATTACCCGCCATTTTACGCCAATGCGGAAGTACACGACTACGCTAACAGTTTGGTCTCGCGCACGCACAGTATTACACTGCACACATTCAGCACGATTACACAGCAGCTCCACACAACTCATGCTGCAGCAACATCAAAACAGATTGCAGCTCTTCAACACAATGCTTCAAAATAGGCAAAATATATTCATTTATTAATGTATTACATATTTCATTATTACACACCAAACAGCATTAGCTACCTTACAATTTCATTGCCGTCATTTTTTGACGGGCAATTCGCTAGTATGGTGATAAGTATGTATATTTAGTAAGGATTTAAATGTTGTTCATTTATGTTCAGTATTTTTACCTATCAGTTCTCTGTCCCAGTCTATATTTTGTATTGCTGCCCTTAGATTGTTAAAATCTGCCCTTTTAAAATTAAGAGTTTTTGTTGGCCCCTTAAAAAAAATGTTTTAATTCAATCTCAAATGAGACTGTGTTGTGATCACTGTTTCCCAAAGGTTACCCTATTTCAACATTTGATACCATATCAATATTATTTGTGATGACTAAATCTAAGATAGCTTCATTTCTAGTAGGCTCTTGTATAACCTGGGCCAGATAATGATCCCTGAGTGTACTCAAGAACCCGCTCCCCTTAGCTGAACTGCTGGTCTCATTTATCCAGTTTATTTGAGGGTAATTAAAATCTCCCATAATTAGAACTTGCCCATGGTTAGCTGCATTTCCAATCTGTAACTATATTTGGGGGTTTATAGCATACTCCTACTAATATTCTTTTGGAATTTGCTGCTCCGCTATTTAACTCTACCCACAAACATTCAGCTTTATCACTAGTTCCACCATAAATATCTTCTCTGACTACAGGCTTAAAGTCTGGCTTAACATACAGACCCTCCTCCTTGTTTACCATTGCCTCAATATTTCCTAAATAATTTATAACCATCCAGACTAACAGTCCAGTCATGAGATTCATCCCACCACATTTCGGTAATGCTTATTAAATCCCATTCTTCATTAATTGCTAATAATTCTAACTCTCCCATTTTTCCTGGCAAGCTTCTGGCATTAGCAAGCATACACCTTATGTTATGAGTCTGTAGTTCTGAAGTGCCTGCCACTGTACTTGAGTAACTTAGAACTACCTCCCTATACTACCCCTCCCTCATCTCCTCCCCTATGAATTGTTAATTCATCCCTTATACCCTCTACACTTTCTACCCCATTACTTATATCTAGTCCCTCTCCCCCACCTACTAGTTTAAAAACTAATCCAGCCTTTCAACCATCCTATCCCCTAGCACAGAAGCTCCCTCATCATTAAGGTGCAATCCATCCCTGCTGTAGAGATTGAGATTGTACCATGCTCATTCTAGACTATCACATTACCCCCTGTAAGTATCCCCTTTTTACCACAAGCCTCTTGCTCCCTGGCATCCACCCACACCACACCCATGATATTAATGTTTTGTGCTCTGTGTATGAAATAAAGCTTTGTTACACCGTTCTCACCATGTCAGTGTGTTTTCAGTGGTTGCGGTTAAGGGACATCCACATACATCATATATGTGGCACATTCTTATACATGGAAACTAATGAGCCCTAGTCACTATGAAATAGATCAATACATATAACAATAATAATAGTCATAATAGCATTAGATATCATATAATATGTCATATATAATCAACATAAAGGGTTAATACACATGCAAATGTCCAATTAGTGATATTGTGGCATATCAACATCCCCCTATCCCCCCTATCAGTGCCTGATAGGAATATGACAGGTGATACTGGAGTGGGTTGCCAGTTCCTTCTCTAGTGGACTGTGATTTGTCTGACCTCCCTGCTATGACGAACCCACCTAATCTGGCCCTACATGGTATAGCTCACAGCTCCATTCAGGTACACAAGCCCACAAGGTTTTTATATTGGCATAAGCATGACCATTCCAACATATGATAAAATAACATAATTTTTAAAGGAATATTTAATTTGGTAGTGGGTATGTAATTGCTTTATGCATGTTACAGCATGGCTTTTCATATTGGCATATGCATGAACATTCCAACATACGATGAAATAAAATATTTTTGAAATGCCTATTTCCTATTGGGGGATTATTGTGCAAGTATATGTAATGCCTTTCCATGCTTTCAAAAAAATGTACAGTTTGGTGGCTCAGGTATAAAGTTTAAGACCCAAATGCAAATGTATAGATTAGGGTGCACCTTAGGAAAAATTTGATAAAGCCAAGTAGAGAGAAAAGATCCTATTTTAGGGCACACCTAATAATCCTTGTCTTAGAACGAAGAGGATAAACTGTACAGTAAAACTTAACTTTTAATATTAATAATTAAAATCCATATTAAAATATATACACATAGGTGGCTGAGAGATGGCGGAGCTATGAAATTGGTGGAGATAATATATCTAAATAGAGAAACCTGCCTTAGGTATACTGGCCATATACAAAAAAAGTGCTAGTGTCGTCACAAAAAAGGTGACTATTGTGCAAATAAAGTGCTAAATATATAGGGCCTCATGCTATTAGCGGCCGCAGCCGTTGCGGGGCCGCAAGGACCGGCCGCAAGCTATTCTGCTATTCTATTCCCTTACGGCCGGGGATTCCGGCAGGCTTGCGGCCGGTGCCTTGCTATCTCTTGCGGCCGCTCGCGCCGGAGGAAAGCCTTTGATCTAAAACGGCCGCAAGAGATTTGCAATTCAATTGCTCCGGGAAACCTCTCTGCAAGGCTAAAAGCGAGCCGCAGCTTACTTGCAGGAAAGAGGTCTCGCTAGCACCAATTAAGCACATAAAATAGCTCAAATAAAGCCATCCTGCACTTTGAGAAGACTATAAAGGGATTTTAGGTGTTAGAAGAAATAGCACATAATTATCCTGTACTCAAATCCGTAAAATATTTTATTTTTAATATCCGTAAAATATCCATGTAAAAAGTCCAGAGTGCTTGGAGCACCTCAGACACACCCACGCCACAGCCGGAAAATAAACAGTTAATTTGAACTCGGGTTTGGGCAGATGTGCAAGCTTGAGAGTGGGTTCCTTTTAATCCTCATGTCCCCCAATATGATCCCTAGCATTTACAGAGCTGTACAGTGCAGGCTTGAATTTATTTTTGCGTTTTTATATTTCACAGCTTACGGCCGGTTCCAAGATATGCGGCCGGCCGTAAGATGAGATCCTTGCGGGGCCGTATAATAGAATCGCGAGTTAACTGAACCCCCGCAAGGAATCGCAGCCTTACGGCCGATTTACGGCCGATAATAGAATGAGGCCCACAAAGTGCAAAGTGCTCTAGTAGGTATAATATACAATTGTATGTTATACCCTGATAATGAGTGCTAGGATAGTATGTTGCATATGGCAAGTACGGTAATATAGGTACTAGGATTCAATTATTCTGTATGGTAGATTCCTAAAGGAACACAGTGACAAGTTTGGGTGCTTCAATATTGCTGTGACTTTGAGTGGCACCCCACTGTATTGTGTAAAAAGTACACTGTGCTTAAGGGACTGCAGTGCACATTAATAAAATGATGCCCAAGTAGCTCTCAATTATTGCTGCATAAGTCACCTATATCCATCTATAAATGCCTGAGACTTCCTTCAAAGTTAGAGTGTGCTGAATAGCATAACTCTTAAAATCAATGGAGGGACTTTAGTCTATGGGCCTGATATGAGAACCGTATAATTCCACCAATAATAGCCTCAATATTATCCCAATGATATCGGGCAAATCTTGTCAGGATCCTATTATAAATAGCTGTGCCTTCCTAAATTTTGGCTAAGTATTGGCTAAATAGCTTCTATCTGAAGCACAAGGAAGGGGCTTTACTCTTTGGGTCTGAAAAGAAAAAACGCCTGCTCTCTGCCTCACACGCCGCGGTCTAGACGCTTCAAAGTGACATCATAGACCCGCGACTGCGTTCCTACGTGAACCCGACGTACGTTTCTTGAATTTTGTCAAGGGTCTTAGAAGGTCAATAGAAGCTATTTAGCCAATACTTAGCCAAAATTTAGGAAGGCACAGCTATTTATAATAGGATCCTGACAAGATTTGCCCGATATCATTGGGATAATATTGAGGCTATTATTGGTGGAATTATACAGTTCTCATATCAGGCCCATAGACTAAAGTCCCTCCATTGATTTTAAGAGTTATGCTATTCAGCACACTCTAACTTTGAAGGAAGTCTCAGGCATTTATAGATGGATATAGGTGACTTATGCAGCAATAATTGAGAGCTACTTGGGCATCATTTTATTAATGTGCACTGCAGTCCCTTAAGCACAGTGTGGTTTTTACACAATACAGTGGGGTGCCACTCAAAGTCACAGCAATATTGAAGCACCCAAACTTGTCACTGTGTTCCTTTAGGAATCTACCATACAGGATAATTGAATCCTAGTACCTATATTACCGTACTTGCCATATGCAACATACTATCCTAGCACTCATTATCAGGGTATAACATACAATTGTATATTATACCTACTAGAGCACTTTGCACTTTATATATTTAGCACTTTATTTGCACAATAGTCACCTTTTTTGTGACGACACTAGCACTTTTTTTGTATATGGCCAGTATACCTAAGGCAGGTTTCTCTATTTAGATATATTATCTCCACCAATTTCATAGCTCCGCCATCTCTCAGCCACCTATGTGTATATATTTTAATATGGATTTTAATTATTAATATTAAAAGTTAAGTTTTACTGTACAGTTTATCTTCTTCGTTCTAAGACAAGGATTATTAGGTGTGCCCTAAAATAGGATCTTTTCTCTCTACTTGGCTTTCCATGCTTTCCCCATATTTTAAAATCCACTGGTGTGTATATATTGTATTTTATAGTGATTGTCTGTAAACCCTTTGCTGGTCCTATTTGGAGGCGTTAATGTTTTTTCCTCCATTTGCGGGTTACGAGCATGACCACCATGGCGTCTTGTTGCAATTTAATAACATGATTGGGCTGTAACAGTTATGGGCTTGACATATCAAAATATTTGCGGCAACAGAGTTTAGATTTCAACATCTCATAGGGTTTTCCCGCCCATAGGGCCTCATTAAATTGGAGCCTCGTAAGTCCAACGGGTAGCACGTAAGGTCTGCGTGCTTGAAATTTGGCTGTTTTACATCGCTATTAAATTAGAAGTGTTGCGAGCTATGAGCGAGAGACGATATTTCATAAACCAGTTTTCGGCCGTCGGAGTTGCGTGCTCAAACGCAAACAATTAAGGAATCACGTAGTTACGGGTTCAGATGGAGCCAATGGAAAAAAATAAATAATTAGCTTTACGTGACTTAAAAATGGGAGGGTAGGTTTCAAAATCCTACATGCTTCAATTACATTTTGTGATCTGACCCACATTCCAGATATAATGCAATATTCATAAAGCCGTAAATATGATATTCTACTAAATGCGAGTTAAAGTATATGTCTTAACACATTGATTGTAGGGATCTATATAACACAAAATATATACATGAAATGAAATATTTTTCAGGGCCGATTTACGGGCTTGAGAATGTTGTGTTATTAATTCTAAGACCAAACATTACTTTCCATTGTAATAAATGTACAGTAGTGTGTTTTTATTATATTAACAAGTGCTACGTATTGGTCTTTATCCCCCTCGTGGGTGTTGGGCTTTAGGCTCCATTTCCATGTTACATGCTTGCTCACGAGTGACCACTTTGCAATTTAATAGCTGAATTGAACAAGTAGCGGTTACGGGAATGATAGATAAAAGGATTTACGTGCTCGAGGTTCAACGTTGCTCCAAACATAGCCTATTCTCGGCCGTCCTGCATCTTAATACGCAAGTCCGCTGCCATCAAGGTTACAGGGCTAATTTAATATCTGTAACAGGTACATTTGCAGTTACGGGCTACGTTGTAAAACACAGCCCCGAATAAATGAGGCTGTTAACCCATAGGTCGTTTGCGGGTAGCTTTGAGAGGCCAATTTAATAGCCGTAAGTCTTGCGGGCTACGTTATGAGCTACGGTTTTATACGTTGAGGGAATTTAATAGGGCTGTATTGCTATTATGATACCATATGTGAGGCTGATTGGAAGTTTGACAGAATTGCCAATATTCTTGGTAAATGATGTGGTGCCTCAGGCTGCCTAATCTTTTCCTTTCTTTGGAGTGGTTTATTTTCGGTTAACAGAATTCAGAATGCCCAAGGTGCACAGACACGGATGCTGTTGATGAGGGACTTGGTATTAATTATTTTCCCTGGTATATAAACAAAACACAGCAAATGGCTGAAGTCCAAGGTACAAAATCAAGGTTAATAAAAACATTTTTATTTCGAGACATCATTTCTAGTTGTATGTCCCTTGCGTTTGTGAAGCATCTTTGTTCCTCTGTGAAGACATATAACCTTCACGTCTCTCTCTTTAAATCGTAATTCAGATTTTGTTTTCATGCTTAGTTCCAACAGCAGACAGCAATGGTTTTGAGGGGATAAAGTGTGCAGGGATTTTGATTTTTTGCCATATAAATCCCTGGCAGTCAGCCAAGAAGCCTCAAAGGAATACGTCTAATGGAGGAAGGGCAGCGGAGATCTGGATACTGTGGCTGGTAATGTAGAATTCATTTAATTGGGAGCACATACTGGTGCAAACTTCTATATTTTAATTGGAAAAGGGAAGGGGGTTGTTAGGAAATAAGGAAAGGAGAATGCATAAAGTTTTCTAGCTGAGGAACCACAGCCAGATTTGTATGTGCCAGAAAAAGAGCTCAATTTAGGGCAATTTGCTCTGCAAGCTGGTCTGCAGTCTCTCAGGGGAAAAGGGATGAGGAAGAAAATGAAACCGAAAGAAGGCTTGATAAAATCACCTTGCACATGCAATCTCAGAAGAATAAGTTTTAGTGAGTAAAATGTGGCCAAATCAATATGATTCTTTTCATATAAGTTACAACTGAAAAGACGCAGAAATACAATACAAAGCTGAATTGCAGTACTGCTGATGTTGCTCATGGGAGCTTCTGAGTACTTGCGTGATATATGAGATATTATTTCTTACAACCATATTGCTTGTTTTTTTAGTCAGTACAACAGGACTAGCAATTTGCAAGCATTAGAGAAAACTCATCCCAACATTCCCCATGGTGGTTTATTGTAGTTTTATATTGTTGCTCACCAGAGTGTCATTATTACATTTTTTCAGGTATAGCAAATATACAACCTTTTGTAGCTATTAAGTTTTCTCCTGGTGTATATTAAGAGAATAAAGGGATCTACATAGATATTCTGATTAATAGTAAATATAAAAATCTGTTATTCATACTTTAATATTGTCTACTGTTTTCATGACGAAATAAAGTTGTTGCACCTTTCTACAGATCAGTAAATGATAACCCAAAACGCACTCACTCAAAGTATGAGCTGTATTCTTTAAATACATTGTTGTGTCTATTTTTTGTGTTGTTTGACATTATGTTGTAATTAATTCCCTAACAGATTGACTGACAAGTGCGGTGAGGTGAAAAATACATTGCAGTGTATTGTAAAAGTAAATATATTCTTTGTTTTAATGCCCTTTTTGTGATCCTTTTAACTTTCACTTATACTGGATGATTTTTCTTTTTTGGTTACTTGATAAACATTTTGTTTGTTATCTTTCTTTAGCTTTCTAGTGCTGATCTCAACATTATCACATATATAGTTGTGAGCATTACGGGTTGTTGCTAAGGCTTGCAAGCTCACACAGCGAGCCCGCCTCAACTGCAGCCCTCGCAACACGAGGGCCACCGTTGCAGGCAATGTGCGCCAAAGGCACTCATTGTACTGGTGGAGATGAGTGCCATAGGTGCTGATCCCTATGACCTTGCATGACTCGCGGGACTACAGATCAACAGAAATCTCAATTTGTAAATCTTGTTACAAAAATACTGCCCGTAATACTTAATACAAATTTAACAGGCGAACCACGGCACTCGAGAAACACAAAAATAATCACATATATGCCACAAATTAAGTGTGGTGCAGTGTCTATAAAATAATATCTTTCCTAGCACCACTTACTTGAAAAATAATTATCGTACATCTTTAAAATTCAAATTCATTCATAGACAATTGCAAGGATTCTGTCAAATCTAATGTTTACTGGTAAAGTCTGAATGTCTGTTACCCTACTGCATGCATAGTTTTGAAGTTAGAGTTGCAATTGTCAATTAATAATATTTTGAATGGTGACCTCCTTCTAATACTACTAAATAATTGAAATATTTTTATTGTTCTTCATTTTTTAGAATAAAGCTGATTATAACTTAATCACTTAGAGCTAACAGAGAATGTAATAAGTCTGACAAGGAAAGTTTTGGTAAAGTTGGGTATCATCAGTGTAAAGGTGATAATGAAAGCCAGATAGTTAACACAGCTGCAGGAGAATGCCTAAATAGAAGAAGAGAATGGGATACAGCAAGAACTGAAATCATTGGGTAATCAATGTAGTTGCTGAGAAGTAGTGGCAGAGAATGAAAAGCTGAAAGTGCTGTTGGAGAGTAGGATGGGAATCAGCTGCCAAATGAATGGAGAGATTGAACGAGAAAAGCAGCAGATAAGTCAAGAGGAATTTGAGTAATGTAAAGGACGAGTGATGAAGATTTCTTTAGAAACGTGCCAATGTGTAGTGAGACTGTGAATAAGGATAAGAGCTGGGTGTGACTGAGAGGAGTAATTGTGATTGAATGATATGAGGTTGAATCATGATAGAAGACATTTCTTCTGTTATGGGGATAAAGGATCCGAGTGTAGTTTGGTGGTGTTGAGAGACAAGACTTGCAGGTGTATGGTTTGTTGTAATGATTGTGCTTTATTGGATGTATAAAAGGAAAGTGTTCCCTAATGCTTGAAGTAATCTGCATGGTTTTAGGCTATACTTATTTTTAAAAAATGTACGTTTCAGTGTTTGGTTGGGGACAAGCCATGAACATGCAAAATGTAATAGAATTGTGTGTCCTCTTTTCAAATCTGAATATATATATATTTTTTCTTTAAAGGTATGTCATACCTTTTATTAATAAGCAAAACCGCGTCATACATTTCTCATTTGACAGCACTAAATGATCATTTTATTATTGGTTACTAGTTAGAAAAGTCTCTGATGTTCACTGTATGGTTCATTGTTAAGATTCATTTATGTTTGTATAGCCTAAATATGGTGATATATGACATATCACTCACTTTATACAATCTACTAGAATGGTAAAATGTTGAAGAAATAGGAAGATATCACATTTTAGTACATATTCCAGAATCATACTTTAGGAATAAAGATGTTCCATTAGAGTTATCCAAAACTTCTCCCTTTAATATATATGGCCGATGGTGTGAAACAATCATTTTAGGTCAATCTTTCAAGAAGCAATGTTGATTATTTTTTATTTTTTGTTTTGTTGTAGAAATTTAAGGATGAAGAACTCAGTGATTTGGATTACCAGCTATGTCGTTACAACAAAACCAGCCTGCAACTTTGCATCTGTAAACACATGGAGTTTGTAAGGAAACTACTTACAGTTATAACTTATGTATATTTGTAAGAGTCTCTTTGGTTTAGTGAGGTGAGTTCATCATTTTTCACAATGTTAATTGAACTACCTATATCCCAATGAACTTTCATCCTGGCATAAAAGCAGACACTGAGAATTGTAGTTGTCACTAAATATAGTGTATTTGTTACAGTAGAATATAATTATCCACACATCTAAAGATATATCTAATTTTTATGTTGCAATATACCAATTAATGTGGCCTAGTTACTACCAGTCTTCAATGTTCTTCCCATTTTCTCCCTCCCTATCATTCTCTGTCATATCTTGTTTTCCTTCTCTTTCATTCCTACTTTCTTTGACCTTAATTGCATCATTTTACTTTCTCCTCTACATTGCTTCTATTGCTATACTTGAATGTACAAATTTACATGGCTAAATGTCATTTGTATACAACCCAGAAAGTTTTGGATGCCTTCCTTACTCACTTTCGATGCTTCAGCAAATTACGGTATAATTGTTTTTATCTCCCTCCCCCCCTTCCCTGTGTCTCTCCCCCCTTCCCTCCCGTGTGTCTCCCCCTCCCTGTGTCTTCTTCCCCCTTCCCTTCTCTGTATCTCTCCCCCTTCCCTCCCCTGTGTCTCTCCCCCCTTCCCTGCCCTGTCTCTCCCCATGTATCTTTCTCTCTCTCCTCTCTCCTGTGTCTCTTTCTCCCTCCCCTGTGTCTCTTTCCCCCTCTCCCCTCCCCTGTGTCACTTCACCAGTTCCCTCCCCTGTGTCTCTTCTCCACTCTCCCCTGTGTCGCTCCCCTCCTCCCACCTTCTGTGTCTCTTTCCTGTGTCTCTTCCCCCTCTCTCCTGTGTCTCTCCCCAGCTCCTGTGTATCTTTCCCCCTTACCTCCCCTGTATCTCTCCCCATTCCCTCCCGTGTCTCTCCCCCATGTGTCTTTCTCCCTCTCCCATCCCCCGTGTCTCTTTCTTCCTATCCTGTGTCTCTTTCTCCCTTTCCCCTCCCATGTGTCTCTTCCCCCCTTCCCTCTCCTGTGTCTCTTCCCCGCTCTCCCCTGTGTCACTTCCACCCTCCCCTGTGTCTCTTCCCCTCTCCCCTCCCCTGTGTCTCTTCCTCCCCTCCCTTGTGTCTCTTCTCTCCATGTCTCTCCCCCTATCTCCCCTGTGTCTCTTCCCCCCACCTCTCCCCTCCCCTGTATCTCTTCCCCCTCTCCTGTGTTTCTTCCCCCTCTCCTCTCCCCTGTGTTTTCCCCCCTCCCCCTCTACCCTGTTTCTTCCTCCCCGTCCTCCTCTGCAGCTTGTGACTATTGCCGCAAGATGCTCATGCGCGGCTCTGCAAAGGAAATGCGAGCACTCCATGAGCATGCTTTCAGGGGAGCAGCTGCAAGCTGCGCATTTGCGCTCATTTGCAGCATCTGTATAGAGCTATGCTCTCATGGAGCGTTACACACTTACCAGAATGATTATAGTTGATAAAGAACAGTAAAAATAACACAGAGACAGACAAGTTATCAGTCTCCACTGGGATTGTGCTTTTTACGGCTTTAATGCTTTTCAACATTTTATTAAAATATGTTCACCAGTACTAAAAAAATTATTCACCAAAAAAAATCAATGAAAGCTCCTTTACTGAGAGACAGAACTCTAACTATATGCTCATATCCAGCTAAACCTGGATGGAGCAAAAACAAAACAAAACATGTCCAATAGTTAGTTCACAGTTACTGGCCTGTATGTCTTAAAAGTCCAGGTTTTCACTCTTCTTCAAAACAAACATCAGCTGCAAGATTCTGTATCACTGTCTGTATCTTTAGTATATGACTCCTTTATGAACACTTCTCTCTAAATGTCTATTTTCCCAACTCAGTACAGCTGTTCACACTTCTGTGTCTTTTCTTCTAGCTTTTAGACAAAATGCTTCTCTCTGTGTTTCTCTCTTTCCAGCTTCAATAAAGTGCACACACTCCTTTGTGTCTGTGTTCTGATTCAAGCAATCTGTGCACACAGTTCTTTCACAGTTCCTCTCAGGCTGTAGGCCCAAACACAGCCTCTCACATTGCCAGCTGCAGTGTAAATGCGCCCATATCTAAATTACAGCATTATTTTTAATTCAGCCGAACCTACTCAAACTTCTTAGGTAAGTTAACTCTTTCCTGGAAAAGAGAGCTTTATAAAGTATGTGGATCTGTGGCTTATACAAATCCCTTGTATCACTCTGTCACATTTATCATTTTATATTATAAGCATCTGCTAGGACCCACTGGAGGCACCTGTTCCTGTGGTGCTGTGACTGTACTTTATTTATCTATTAAGCTGTCTCTGGCACACAGTGATTTCAAATATGGAAGAGCACGCTACATCTATGAAGGTTTTGCATATTCTAATATTGAAGCCTGGTGAGACATCTCTGACATTTTCTGACCACTCCGTTGTCTGAAATTTGTCTAAAAATTGGGAAAAGCAAAATGAAGCAAGATTAATTTAGAGCTGCTTTTAGCAACACTGGCCAAATATTATTGGCTTAAACATATACCAGGGGGCTTCGTGATAATATTTGTCCTACAATTTTACAGATAATGTGGATTACAAGACTAAGTTTGAAACTATTCTCAATAAAATGTTATCTGTATATCATGATATTACAACTGAACATTAACAAAAACAGATGACAAACAATTTTGAAAAATTCCAGAAAATAGAGGATGATTTAAAACATACGGTATCTATTACAGAGTGCAACTCTATTGTAGAGAATTATAAAAAAAATCTTACTGGATTTTTGTAAAACAACAAAGAAAAGTAAAAGACAGAAGCTTCTCCGAGATGTGGAGGACTATGAGAATGGGTGACTTTACCGTTTGCTTTCCAATCTCGGTACCATCAATGTATGCATCTAGATGACGGTATACCTTCTTCTGAGATTAAGAGATTAGGAGAGCAAACACAATCAACAACATCATCTACTCCCTTTTTTGAGAGTACCAAAGAGGGGAAACCAAACAATAAGAAGAGGAGAATGAGAAGAGGGAGCTGACATCACATTAATATAGACGGCAGAGAAGCCAACAGGAATCGACAAGGCAGGAACTATACTCTTCTACTGAGATACAATCAGAGATGGTAAAACCCCTCATAGTGAATATTTTTTCTCTACATTAATCAGATACACAAAATAAGGCCCTTTAAAACGGACTTCCTTTTAGTCCTACAAATCTGTATTGAAGGTACATTTCAAAGATAAAAGACAGGACTTTATTACAGAAAAACAAATAAATGATAAGAGGCGATTTCATCTAAAAATACCTAGTATTCTATCTAATAATAATGTAGTTGAGACTTTTATCTCACTGAGATATTATATGAATTAAGAACAAATTAAGAAGTCACCAATGTGTTAGAGCTGAATCTAATCTGTCTCAGGAAGAATAGGTAACTTTGGGGAAATTAATCACAGATAAGGGAGATGCTATTGTGATAATGGATCTAGATTATTACAGACATTAAAAAACAACTTTGTGATGAGCATGTTTATAGATAATTATGTACTAAATCCTTTGAATGAAATCTAACAAAAAAGTAAGAGTATCTTAGATGTAGCATTGACAGATGGAGTGACTGCCAATGATTCATACTCCTATTTAATGACAAATTATATTTTACATTCACCCAAAGTCCTTTTGTGACTGGTTTAAATACATTTCCTTACATAGAATCCTCAACCCTTTTGTCCAAATATTACCATCTTGTATCTGTGATACCTCTGATCTTTTTTAAAAAATCTATAATTTTTAACAGTAAGATGACCCTGTGATTTGAGTGACCCTAGATATTAATAGTTTATATACCTCCACTCCACATGACAGACAGAAATAATGTACTTTTCTACACAAATCTTTAATTCTTTACCCAGGTCACAATTAACTAGTGTTAATAGGATTGCAAGTGACCCTTATCACATATATAGTTCTCAGTAATATGGGTTGTTGATATCGCTTGCGAAGCAAGGGCCGCAGTTGCTGGCAAGGAGCGCCGTAGGCACTCATCCCTACGACCCGCGAGAACTACACATCAACACAAAAATCAATTACACAATTCAAATTACGAGACCCGTAGCAGTTTGAAAAAATCACCTTAAAATATTATGGCCCGTAACACTTGCAACAAGGAAAAATACGACCTGCGGCACTTAGAAAATAAGAGGTCCAAAAAATACGAAGTTAACCGCCGAACCGCGCACATACAAAGACAACAATAACCCCACCAAAAGTAACAAAAATAGAGGCTCGCAATGAGCGCCAAAGGTGCTTAGCGCGGCCCTTTCAATGAGCGAAAGAAGGGGCTCAGATGACAAAAGAACACCAACCCAGAGGCTTGCAATGAGCGTCGAAGGTACTCAGACGACCAAAAGACTTACTTTGTGTGGCAAACAGCATTACCTGCTTTACAATTTTATGACCGTCATTTTTTGACGGCAATTCGCTAGTATATATATATATAATTGAAACATGTGAGAAATTCGAAGAAGGATTATATCTTAAGACATTATTAAATGAGGTATATTAAAGAATATAACTTATAGAAATAGTACAATATTGTGATACTAAACAAATGAGATTAAAGAAACCACTAATCCCTTTTGTTGGTAGATAATTTAACATTAATACTGTTAATAGTCATAATGTTGAATGTATTATAGTAAAGTATTGGCATATACTTCAGGAAGCTTGTCCAGAATTTATGGAATTTCAATCATTACTATTATGTTCATATAAAAGAGCCCTGAATTTTAAGGCTGATGTAGGCTCATTTCGATTTAAAGTACAAATCAATTAGAGGGGTATGTTTCCATGTACTGGCTGTTCAATTTGTCATAGTACAATTAGAGAAAAGTCAGTAACACACCCATACAAAAAATATATGATTAAGGGCTTTTATACTCACAATTTGTAATTTATCTTTTGAAATGCCATTGTGTTTTATTTATATTGGAAAAAACTGCACAGAGGGTGAAGGATAATGTAACGGAGTTGGAACACGAATCCAATATCTCCGCTGGTATACGGTAAAATATCCAAGAAGCACTACAGTGTCACCATTCCTGACCTCCCATATTGGAAGACACACAATTTGGGAGTCAAATGAATACTGACTTTATTTTGTTGTGCAGAAATATTTATACACATCTCTTCCCACAGGCAATACACATGCCCATATTTGGCCACACAATACACATAAAGAGAACAATAGGTGGGTCACACCTCCCTGAGGCTACCTGGCAACTTTGATGCAATCAGACATGGATTAGATCATCCTCCTTTGTTCTTATGTCTGAGAATGAAAACACTGTATACAATAGACGTCCTTATCTTATGAAGAGTCTCTGTAATAGGATTATCCATTATGCCCAGGTCTGCACTAGTCTGGGCCAATATTCTGCAGAGCATAAACCAACATACATGCAGTATAATAGTAGGATCATATTTTAACCATAATAATCATAAAACAGGGTAAAACAGTGATGGGTTCCGTTACACACCTCCCCCGTGACCATATGCCGGCATACACAGTCTGATCCCAACGGGACAATTCTCTAGTTTGACAACCCATCAGCATTATTAAAATTCACATTTACTCACATTTCCCATATCCCCAGATAGCTGCGGTCTGAGCGCACAAAACTACCGAATAGCGCTCAGATCCTATTCACACAGTTCAATTGCCATGTAGCTAAAGTCTTTCCCATAGTCTTTCATTATATGAATGGGCTCCATGGCATCTGGGGTATCACCGCTCCCACAGGGCAAGTACAGAATGACCCCCCTGTATTTAAAGGGCCAGAATGAGTGACATACACTCTGGTATGGCCGAATACTGTGTTTAAAGGGCAATATGTCCCAGGGCCATAGTCGCAGGGCAGGAGGCTGGCAATGAGTCCTTTCCAGGACAAAGTGGCGATGGGCACTTCGTCACACATCTCCCCTTTGGGGGGAAGTCTAACCAGGCACCTGGATATTTTGCTGTGGTGATGGGGTAACACGCTGAGGGGACTTGAGGGGCAGAGGCCAGCAGCACTCTGCCCTGATGCCAGCTCTTCTGCTGGTATTACCTGCAGGACATTCTGCTCTGTACAAGGGACAAAGGGAGGGCAGAGGCCAACTGCACTCTGCCCCGCTGTCAGCTCTTCTGCTGGGGTACTTGGGACATATTCCGGCTCAGTAGCCAGGGAAAGGTGGGGGTCAGTGGGGGTTAACATTTCCTCTGTTAACCCTGGGGCCACATTAGGTGTTAGCTGGGGAGGGGAATTTGTACTTACCCCCTCCTCCGGTTGTCCCAGTGAGAGTAGTTGGGGATCTGGACAGGCTGTCCAGCATCCCGGTAGGTCAGGCACAGAGACCACGGTCCCATCTGCGCCGTCTGGGAGATTGGTGTCTCCCCTTGTTAGGGTAAGCTGTCGCTGGGGGGAGAGGACGACACCTTCTGCTCCCTGGGGTACACACTGCCGCTGGGGGGGAAGGACGACACCTTCTGCTCCCTGGGATACACACTGCCGCTGGGGGGGAAGGACGACACCTTCTGCCCCCTGGGGTACCCACTGCCGCTGGGGAGGAAGGACGACACCTTCTGCTCCCTGGGGTACACACTGCCACTGGGGGGGAAGGACGACACCTTCTGCCCCCTGGGGTTCACACTGCCACTGGGGGGGAAGGATGACACCTTCTGCCCCCTGGGGTTCACACTGCCGCTGGGGGGGGAAGGACGACACCTTCTGCCCCCTGGGGTTCACACTGCCGCTGGGGGGGAAGGACGACACCTTCTGCACCCTGGGGTTCACACTGCCGCTGGGGCGGAAGGACGTCACCTTCTGCCCCCTGTGGTTCACACTGCCGCTGGGGGGGAAGGACGACAACTTCTGGCCTCTGGGGTTCACCCTGTCGCTGGGGAGGGGAATTAGTTGGAGTATTCCACGTGGAGCGGTTTCTGTTTCTGGGACAGTCTCTTTGCATGTGGCCCTGCTGGTTACACGTGTGGCACCTGATGTACCGTGGAGGGGTTTGGTAGTTCCCACCACCTGGACGTAGTGCTGGGGGGGGTTAATGGTGGGAGGTGGGTTAGCAGCTCCCAAGATAGACCGCTCCCGTGCCTGCTGCTTTTCCATTATGTATTTGTGGACATCTGTCATTAACCATTCCAAGGTTTCTATGGGAAGCGTACCTGGGAAAAAGGCCAATCTGCTTTGGAGCTCTCTTCCAAACTCAGTTTGTGTGGCATTAAGAGGTACTGTAACCGCTACCCGGTCTCCCTCCATGAGTTCCTTTCTGTCTGCATCCCTGTAGTCCGCGGCCGCCTCCTCCTCATCATGGAATGCTGTCCGAAAACTAGCCGGTTCCATCCTGCTGTAGCCAGGGGCGCTGTATGGATACTAGCGTTGCCCTCAATTTGTACTCCACAGAATGGTGTCTCCTGTAGCTGTCCTTCTGACCGTGGGAACAATTCCGCCACTTGCCACCAAATGTAACGGAGTTGGAACACGAATCCAATATCTCCGCTGGTATACAGTAAAATATCCAAGAAGCACTACAGTGTCACCATTCCCGACCTCCCATATTGGACGACACACAATTTGGGAGTCAAATGAATACTGACTTTATTTTGTTGTGCAGAAATATTTATACACATCTCTTCCCACAGGCAATACACATGCCCATATTTGGCCACACAATACACATAAAGAGAACAATAGCTGGGTCACACCTCCCTGAGGCTACCTGGCAACTTTCATGCAATCAGACATGGATTAGATCATCCTCCTTTGTTCTTATGTCTGAGAATGAAAACACTGTATACAATAGACGTCCTTATCTTATGAAGAGTCTCTGTAATAGGATTATCCATTATGCCCAGGTCTGCACTAGTCTGGGCCAATATTCTGCAGAGCATAAACCAACATACATGCAGTATAATAGTCATAAAACAGGGTAAAACAGTGATGGGTTCCGTTACAGATAGGATTACTTAATGTAAACCAGCTGTCTGTAACAAACTAGACTACCCATTCTTTAACCATTTCCAGACAGTTAGTCATATTTTGAATCAGCTGAGGTTCCAGGTATTGGAATGAATTCATTAACCAAGATGTGGATGCGATAGAAATAAGATACTAAAAATAAGGAAAGTATTTTGATTAATCACATATATAGTTGTCAGCAATATGGGTTGTTGCTAACGCTTGCGAGCTCGCATAGCGCAACGCGAAGTGAGGGCCGTAGTTGCTGGCATTTGCATTTACGGATGTGGAGGCTCTACGCCGACTCACAAGCCGTTACAAATGCCCACAGAAGCGGGACTTTGACAAAAAACACAAAACACGAAAATGACTAAATACGGACTTACACAAAAAAATACGAGCCGCGGGACTTAGAAAAAAAATGATTGCGGACTTACACCAAGAAAATACGAGCCATTACGGACTCGCAAAAATACGACCTTAACGGACAACACGTGCACAGCGGAAAATAATGAAAAAAACACAAAACACACATAAAAATAAAATAAAAACCTTACCCACAGCAAGGGGGGACACCCAGGACGTCTGCAAAACAGGTTACACCTCGATTTCAGTCAAATTTAAAAAGTTTAGACACTCGAAAATCCTTTAAGCAAGAGAAAAAATGGCCCCCGAAAAAAATCAAAACAAGGCTACACGACCCCTAAAGCAAAACACCGCCAAGCACATACGACTTTTACAAAAACCTGTACGACCTACAACATACACCATTAGCAAGGACGCTAAATCATCCACAGCCACCTACCACATACACATTCGCCGCCATTTTACAGCACTAACTTACACAATGCCAAAGTACCCAGCTACACAAACGGCTTTCCCTCGAGCAAGCAGCCTATTTACACTACACACTGCACACATTGCAGACACTTACACCTCAGCTCCACAACACTGCAAATCTACATTATATGCTGCATGAACATCAAAACAGATTGTTAGCTCTTCAGCACATTTCTTGCTGCATATATTAATTACAAATAGGTAAAGTATATTGATTTATGATTTCATTAATTAATTATCATAAAAAAACTATACAGAAAAAAAAAAAACACAGTATCGCAAAAAACACAAAGACCTTCACTGTGCACCTCACAAGGAGCGCCAAGGGTGCTCATAGGACACAAAGTACACCAGGGGAGAGGCTTGCAATAAGCGCCAAAAGGTGATCAGCGCGGACCTTACAATAAGCGCAAAAGCGACTCTGATAACAAAAAATACACAAACTCAGAGGCTCGCAATGAGCGCCGAAGGATCTCAGACGACCAAAACACTTACTCTCTGTGGCAAACAGCATTACCTGCCTTACAAATTTATTGCCGTCATTTTTTGACGAGCAAGTCGCTAGTATATTATATAGTTTGTGTCCCAAAATTTTAACAAAGATTACAGTTTGTATGTATTTTATGATCCTATATAATATTTACCTGTCCTCTGTGTTTACAGTTAATCAGTGAAAAGAAAAATCTTGTATATTTATGTATATATATATGTATATATATATATATATATATATATATATATATATATATATATATATACATATATATTTGTAATATTAAGAATAGGCAAGTGTGTAATAAGTTTCTATTCTAGTAATGAATTGTAAGTTTGCAGGTTTTCAATCGTGTGTCCGTACCTGGGAAACAAGCACTATGTGCATTTGATTATAAGCTCAAAAACAGGGCCCTCCATTCTTTATAAGGTGTTAAGTTTGTTTTTTTGCCATGTACTAAACCTTTGTACAGCGCTACGGAATAGGTTGGCGCAATATAAATAAAGATACTAATAATAAATAATAATTTGATAATATTGTTTATAGATGTAATGATTCACTAAATGAAACTTCACCTATTATAAGGGTTAATGTGATGAGATTTAGGCCCTAAGTTACAAATCATGTTACTTCAGCGAAGGGGCATTATATGGGTAACAAAAGTGCCAGATCATCCTCAATCAGCCATGTTGTGCTTACACTGTGGCTTTTGACTTCTCCCTCCCTGCTTCATACCAGTCCTCTATTCATCAGAACTGAGCATTCCCCATGACTCTGGTAGCAATCCATTTATAAGGAACTAGGCCCTAGTTGCGTTTCTAACAGCACCTTGTTAAACTAATAATAAATATACAGCATACTGTGAGAAAAATGTTCAATGAATACTCTTTAGGGCAAGTGTTAATTAATCTTTCATATGTGCTAATTCAATATTTTCATTAAATCCTTAAGGTATCAAAGTATTAAGTTTAAAGATCCAGAAATTTTCATAAATTATTAACCCTATCCTATTTTACCTATTCCAATGGTCAAAAATGTAATTCAGACTCTAGATTAGGACAGTCGGCAAACTGCTTATTCATAAAAATATGTATGGGTTTGTGCTTAATTTGTTTTCACTATAGAAACTGCCAGTGCATGTTATCCACTAATACTGCATGGCCATTTACGTATATGGAATCAGTCCTTATTACTATTTTTATGCAGGCTGCCAGCCTGTGCAATGTGTTGAAATGCAGTGCTAAGTAGCTACCAGTTTGCCTAATATTCACGCTGAATCCGAGCTCCATATATTTTTAGCTGTCCTGCATTCAACTTTGGCGGCACGCCAGCTGAACATCTTTTGGGTGTACCAGAGGAGGACATGTCTGAGTAAAACTGACTGTCTGTTAACCTCTTCAGTGACCCCTTTGGTTTCTTGCTGTGCTGAATGTTGTAGACATATAAATTGTAAAATGTAAGAAAAAAACTAAGAGAAGAGCAGCGGTGCTTATTCCTCAGACTCACGGCATATCTATTTTTTGCTAGAAATTTAAGGCCATCCTGTTTTTTATGTGCCGTGGTTTAACAGATATTAGTGATAGTAGCTTTTTTTAATTTTAAATGCAGCAAATAGAAAATAATTCATTTTATTTATTTTAAAAAAAATTAACAAAGATAAGGAATCTAATAAACAAACCACAAAATAGATGTTGTTAAAGATTACAATTAGATAGTTGCTGCATGTTGCCGATATGTTATCCATTGCAAATGTAGTGCAAATATGTGTTTCTAAGAAAAAAAATATGTGTATAAAGAAACTCCATTTACTCCATTATAATTATAATACATTCTATACTAACTGTCCTTCTGTGGCCCAGTATGAAAAGATTTATTGTGAACTGCACACATCACTGTATTATATGTTTGCTGTATTATATTGTATTATATTGTACATATTTTGTACTTTTTATTTAGAATTTAGAATTATTTTACATGCAGCTATGATTTTGGTTGTAAATAATTTATTTCTTTCGTATATACAATTTTGTTTGTATCCTATGATGAAACAGATTTTATTTATTTTAGACCCATCATATTTTATTCACTCCTTGCAATCAATAAGGAGTGCTTAAGTTATTGATATATTGGGAGATAGAGCAAATCCTGTTTGCCTGTATGAATAGGAATATACCTATAATTTCTAATAAATATCATTTTTTTCAGTTTAGATTAATTAAAGTAAAAGGCCCAAATATGTGTCAAAGTAAAGTTCATTTTGGCTATCAGTCATTACTCCGTTTATCAGCACCACTGCATACATGCATTAGTACTAGGCCAGACAACTTTACTTAATACACCCAAGGCATATTTAGGTTTGATGCTGTCCTATGCCATTCAGATTTACTCACCCAGGATCCACATGCAGCTCCTCCTTTCACTTTTATATATCTTAAATCAAACGTTTATTTTGTTTAGGTAAATAGATGGTATGTCAGAAAGTGTCAGTTACATTTACAGATAGAAACATCACTGAAAATAGATATTTCTGTTTATATTTAATTCAATCTACTGCATTGCATCCTAAGGCAGCCTGCTGCAACCCAGAAAATGTGCTGCACTAGGCCTGGGCCTTATGGGCATAGGTAGAAACACACATCTATATACTCTCTAGATATATAATGAAAGTATCTAGAGAACATAGGGGCCTATGACAATCAGGCGGTGTAAACTGCGGTATAGCTCCTCCACATTATGTCACTCAGCCCACAAGCGTAAATCCTTCCTTGTCCGCAAGAGATTTTAGTGTGGGACGTATCCAAGCCAAGCTTTATGGGTGAAAAAAACAGTTAATGCTGTGTATTTTAACATTTTTTATCAGTACCAGTTTTGTTTTGTATGTTTTTTACTGCAAAAGTATATACAGTCTTATCCAAAAGATATAGCTATATGCAGCTTCATCAAACAATCACAAATGTATTATCAGATGTACCTCTGCACATGGATTTACATGGACTCACATACCTAGATGGAGTATATATAAAGGACAAGCGTGCATTTATTAGATGAAGCTCTGCACATGCATGTACATGGACACATACCTAGATGGTGTATACTGTATAAAGAACACACACATAATGAACACAATACTTATACATGGCTGCATTTTTCTCTCACACAGAGCCAGTATGAGGAGCCCGCCTCTCCCACCACATCCCCTGGTTCTTACCATCAGATCTTTCCTGCCTGCTCTGTTCCTCCGCCTCCTCCTCCACTCCTGCTACGATAAAGGCTCCACAGTTCAAACAGCGACAGCTGTTGGCCACTTGCAGTATTGCTGCTGGCACTTTTTGGTGTATTCCGGGCATAAGACGACCCCCTATTTTAAACTTAAACATTTTGCAAAAATGTTTTTGTTATACATGAGAATATACAGTATATACAAATATATTATCTTTTAATTATTTATATTTTATGACATTACATAGATGTGACAATTGTACTTATAGCTTCAATATATAAAAATGGGTGCATTTTGTGTTAATAATATATATATATATTATAGACAATGCATTCGAACATTTGTTCCTAGGCAACATGGTTTCCTGACATGTATTAAACCCTTGAGTACTGGGTTGTGTGTTACTCAAGATATTGTCTAATGCAACATGAATATTAATACAATATCATAATTTATAATTACACATATGTTGATATTGGACTGTTAATTGTCAAATCATTTTGAAATATAATTTTTAAGTGTTTTTAGGTGCTATACTGTCACTTTAACCACTGCTGCGACACTCGGCAAAGGTTTTAAAAGTCTTTGCAAGTGGTCTTTGGTACACATAATATTTTCTTCAGCTTTTTGTAGTTACAGCACTACCCTGGTTTCAGATTAGCATAGGGTTTGGGTGTAAAAGTCTAATGTAGTAACTCATTTACCAGTGCAAAGATCAATGGACATTTGTGCCATGCTAGTCAGCTTTGCAGTGCAGCAGTCACTCGTAGCAGTTCTCTTGCAATGTTTTTGTGATTGGTAGGATTTACTTTGATAGGTAGGATTAACTTTGTTACTATGGCACCTCTAATTGTGGTAGAGGGGCTTAGCGTAGTGCCCTTACAGTATCCACCATCCTTTCTCGCACAATTCCCTTGCTCATCATCTCATCCCTATCAACTTTCTTCCTTCACCATAAATTTTCCTCTATCATAATTTTCTTTCACACCCGATGTGATTTTTTTGAAAAAAATGGCATAAAAGGCCTCTTTAGTCCAAAACTTTCATGCATTTAATAGAACGTAACTTTAGTTTTGCATGTTAAATAATTTGAAGAAAATTATCACAGAAACAAATAAAAAACAATGTGTTTGATTCAATTTTATCTTGAAAGTCAATTGAGAGGAAGTGTAAACAAGGTTTCATAGAGAGACAGTTAATTGTGGTTTCTTATCTTATTTATGTTCAATGAAATGTAAAAAAAATTACTGCAGTCTATTGCACTGACAAATTTTGACATCGACTATAATATCTTATTTATGGGTGACTTTTGAAAATGTATAGCAGTTGTTTTTAATACATTTAATGGACCTAATGCATCACCCGACTAATATGAAGGTTAATTACTAAAGAAGCTGAAGTTTAACTTGTATTAATAGTTAGTATTTTAACATTATTGAAACACTTATATGTAAATGGGAATTATATACAAGAAGTGTAAGTTTATATTACCCAGTAACTGAGCTGCATTTGAACAAGTGTTTTGTGTATCGACTCTTAAAAATAGTCCATTTAAATTGAATAAATCTAATTTGAAATCAGGTGTATTTTGCAGGGTTACACTGCATAATGTATTCACTCAACAGCTATGAAGTGGAGTCGGCATGCCCAAGCCATTCAAATAATTTAACTCCTTAAAAGTCAGATATTGATCATGTGAGACTAATAACAAATCAATAAAAACATTTGCAACTTACAGAAAAAACATATATATGAACTTTGTCATGTTCACTGTTAAGTTTAAGTTAAAATTGGGAAAAATTATATACTATTGGGACCCCTGCAGCAAGGTCTGGTCCCTGCAGAAGTCCCGATGGAGACCCCTGCGTCATGGGGTTCATGTGGGGACCCTGTGGGGGTCCCAATTGGGACGCCGTAGCAAGGTTTCCTTTAGGGACGTTACCGCAGGTTTGATTGCTGTCATGATGACTCATTTATTATTGGCTCTGTCTAAGCAGTATGTGCAAGCCCTGCTCTGCTTACATATGGAACCAGGCATAACAATTTCGGATCTCAGGCAGAGAGTTGCAGCCTTGTTCAATTAAATAGCACCAGAATTGTAGCACAATGCGAGCCCACAACACACCCACAGACATTGGGCCTACTGCAATAAAGGTGTGATTGAATGTGGCTCAAAGTGTGCACAGTATCTGGCAGTTGCAACTTAACTGTAACACCAGCTCTATTTCGAAATAAGGCCGTGGGTGGAGAATATGTTTCAGGAAATATAGCATGGTGAAAGATAGGGAGAGAAGGGAAAGGGGACAAACTGAGGGAGGGTGCTTTAGAGCAATTCATATTTTTGAACAATATGGCTATAATGGTTATCATTATTTACTTATTTATAATATTTTTAGCCACAAAAGAAACAAACACAAAGTAACAACTTTCTTGGCATTTACAAATAGAAATTACATTGTAGACATTGATCAACCTGCTAATTTGCTATATTTTTATACTTGGAGAAATAATAATGTTCCTTAGTACTGAACTTTTCATTATAAAAAAAAATACAGCAGTGTATATAGCGTTATACTATATACTCAGCTGAGTAATTTTGATCTCCAATAATCATCTATGCTAATCACTGAGCAATTCATATATTGCTAATTTTGTGATTTAAATATTTGATATTTTTTAGAATTTTGGTGGTTGCTAGGGCAAGAAGGGCTGCAGGGGGCTATGATTGATGGACCAGGACATTGTGGATATCGCTGGATGGTTATTAAGGGTAGGAACGTATAGAATTTTCTTTCATACAGGGTTACATTTATTTTATTGTTTTCTGTAGTTTCATTTTTTTATTTTCTTGTATTTATTTTTTTTATTTTTTTTCAATGTAAATCTGTTTTTTATTTTCGGTAATTCTTTTTTCTTGTAATGTATTTTTTAAAATTTATTATAACTTAGATTTTTATTATTTTTTGTAAAGTACTTACATTAATTTAATTAGTTTTTATAATGTAAGGTTCATTTTTATTTATTTAGAGTGCCATGGCGTATAGGGGTTACTTTTAGATACCAAGGGGGTCTATATGGACCCCCATGGTACTTAGGATACTAGGGGGGATCCATGAGATTCACCAAGTTTATGTGCTGTTTATTGTGTTATAGTGGGAATTTTAACACCTTGTGTCAGATATGAGGAATAAAACCTCATATATGTCTCAGTTGAGGTGTTATAGTGATCATAGCATCACATCTAATGCTTGCAGCATTTTTGTGCCTCTATCAGTGGTCTGGAGTACCCGTAGGATTGGGGAGGAAAAAAAATTCTTACACACAGTTACTAACTTGCATGAAGTACCGTTATCTCCAATTGGGATGGCTTGGAGGGAAATTTGAATTTGACAGCTGCACCCAACTTGCCAACGCATGTTATTTTACACTATTCAGCGCTGCCTTCATGCATCACTGAATTTTTTGTTGCTTCGGATTGATACATTTGTAATTAAGTGTCAACCTAATATGTAAATTTATAACGTATCCGATTGTAATTGGGCCCAAAATTATTTTTTTTCTACCATGTTGTGAATAAAACATCAATATGCTACACTTCCTACGACTATACCTTTTTAGTAAATTGGCCTCATAATCTATGTTTGTGACATATCCATAAAGTGACTAAAAAATGCCTAGAACTAAAGCCAAACACTAAACATACAATGGAATTAATGATATTAAATCAGAAATATGTACCATTCTCTATGGTTTTCATTTGGTGCATAACAGATGATCTTGGCAATCTCCAGGTGCATAATACCGTCACTCTAGAAGTTAGCAATTGTTATTTTTGTCACATATCAGGCACGTTTATGAGCCATCATGATATAAAGATAATGCATGCTTTTATTACTGATTAGAATAGATTCAGGATTTCCCATCATTTGGAAATATGATACATACAACCTCATATGATACTATTTCTTTCATTCTATCATCATTATCATCAGTGATACTGCTATTGATAACTTCAAAAAGGTAAGACTTATTAGTAGAGTGTTAATGCTAGATAAGACTTATAAACAGTAAAAACATATTTTATATTTTCATATATCTACATGATATGAATATTAAAAGAAACATATGTATACTATATATATAAAACTATACAAATGTACAAATGATGACCTTCTGTACAAATCAAAATATACCTCAGATCGCAATTTGTAAAATGCTGGTTTATTATAATGGTGTTTTGCAAAGCTCAATAGTGGGCAACATGTACTAATGGGTGAAGTGTTGGAGAACTCTGGAGTGAATGCTTCTCAATGTATTAAAATCCTAGCTGTCATTTGTTATATAGAAATTGGCTAATTGTTAGATTAATTCTTTCTTTTCTTTTGGTATGGAATAAACAATAGTCATACACACTGTGGTTGACTTTTAACAAGCAAAGGGAGTACTTGTGATTTAAAGTAATTAAGGACAAGACAACATGTTGTATATGTGAACTTTTCCATTATGTTTATAACATAAAAAAAAAAATGGAATATGTCCAATATACCTAATTAAAGGTATCCGTCTTGCAACTGCAAGGTTTTCATGGCAGGAAACAGCTTGGGGATAATTTGTGGCAGTAAAAATGTACTGAAATGAGTGTGTGGATACATGAGATACATGAGCTTTTCTCTTGTGGACAAGAGAGGGCATACAAATTAAATGGTAACTGATCTTGAAAAGCATGTTACAGTTAAATGTTTTTTCTTATTTTTATTTGGCATCCCTGAGCACAGGAAGCTTTGGTGAGATCAAATACAGTACTGTATATATTTAAAAAAAGGTGAAAGTGGTAGATTCTATAGGTCACTTAGTTTTATCTACCATCACATAACATTTTTAAGGACGCTAAGTCGAATGTGGCCCACCATCTACTTTCTATTGCCAGGGCTTCTCACAAAACCTAATATTATTAAAATAAAAGATTTGGGACAGTTTAAACATCATGTGCAAAATTTTATTTATTTACTTGGTAAGTTTATATGATACATGTACATATATTAATTAATATATTTATAGATACATTTTTATTTTTTGTTTTAAAATTGATCCACCAGTTTGCTGGTCAATAAAAATCATATTCCCATACTCAAGAAGTTGAACAGCACTCGCTTAGATGGTTGTTAGACATCTTTCTTGCTTGTGTCTTTTTAGTAAAATTGAATACGTTATATACAGTATAACACTGCTTATTGAAATGCCCAAAGACTTCAGCTCTATATCATTGTAATGTCAGAGGTGAAGTAGCAAAGTATGAATGAGTTGGCATCATTTGATTTACTGTAAATGTTTCAGTGATGTCTTGTAATTACACATATGCTAGCCTAGAGAAAAATGTGCACTCTTGGACCTTTTCAATATGAGACAAGTAAACTACTGACAAACATAACTTTGCCTGTGAGTGCTTTTTTCAGTAATGTTACACATGTATTCAGTGTTCTACATAAGTAATATTACTGAGCACATCCACATCTACATAACCATGGAGGTCAATTGAGACCAACATGGTATCTAAATATTAAACCTGTGCCACAGGGGTCCTTAAAGAACACCCATGGTATCTACATGTTAACCCCCATCAAGGTGGTCCCTTTCGGCCCCTGTGGCACCTTCAATTAACAACTGATGCTGTGAGGGCAATTTCAGGATCAATGCCTACTATATTAATCCCTGCTGTGGAGGTCCTTAAAAGACCCTTGCGGTATCTAATCTATTAACCCCATTGGGGACCTTGTAGAATACCCATGACACCCCTATTAACCCCTAAGGTTCATGGTGTTCCTTAAAGGACCCCCATGGTACTTAAATTAACCCCCCAACAACCATGATAACCTAACATTAACCCATGAAGTGCCATGGAGGTCCACAAGGACCACTATTTCACTCTAAGTAAAAAACACTACCCTACACTACACTAAATACAACCCACACAATTAATTACTAAAAAATAAAAACACCTAAAATATCAAAAAAATACATACACAAAAAATAATAAAACATTACATGAAAATAATAAAAGATAAAAAAAAAATCATGAATAAAATAAAAAATACAATAAAATAAAAAAGAATAAAAACTGTCAAATTAATAGAAATTAATAATACTTACCTACCCCAAATGATCATCCAGCAATGATCACTGATGCCCTGGTCCTCTTCTTTCTTGATTAAAGACCATGCTCCTCTCTTCTGGGCTATGAAAATTGTCCCCCAATAATATCCCTTGTATCCCTAATAGCCTTGTAGGACCTCCGCTGCATTGGAGTTCATTTTAGGTGCCACATGGGTTTTATAGGGAACCGTGTGGTGGGGGTTAAATATTATGTGCCCCAGGGGTCCTCTAAGGTTTTAGTGGTTTAATTGTGATGGTTATGTAGATGGCTAATAGAGGGTGAACGGGAGGATCAGTTTTGAGCAGGGAAGGGGGCGATGGTCAGGGAGCAGGGACGGGAAAAGCAGGTGCAAAGGCATTTTTATGTCTTTGCAAGTGCTCAAGTAAAAATCAGGAATATTAGGAGTTACGATTAGAAAGTAATTTTGAGTAATTTGAAAATGAATAGCTTTTTGGAGCTCAAGTAACTCGTAATACTCCTGAAGTGTGAATATCAATGGTGAAGCTGGTGTAATATTTTAAGTAGGGATTACTCCCAGGAATTTCAGGTAGCACCCTCGCTATCTCGCTAAGAGAGGGGTATGGAATAGCAAGGGAAACTTACTGGACACTTTTTGCCTGTATAACTTTATGATATAGGGAATTGCATGAGGCTCATGGTTCCTAGTAATTAATAAATATGTGTTAATATTACCATTACACTGTAAGTATTCTATGCTTGTTCATTATGTTTGAGCCTTCAAGATCTAAATTTCTAACTACTGAATAGAGGCAAAATATTTTTGAAAGATTTAGACAAAAATGAAACAAATATTGTGTTATTCTGAGAGGTTGGTGATTTTAAAGCTGAGCATTGGATCCTGGCTGTGCATCGGATCTTGGCTGTGCATCAGCCTGGCTATAGATCCAACTGGTAAGTCTTAGCACTGAGTACAAAGCACTGAATACACTTTCCAGTTTAGTTTGATGGATATGTCTAAGAGTATGTTTATGTTATAAAACATATCACAAGTAGTCATGACACCCCATTTGCTTACTGCACTAATTATTATTTTATTTTGTTCTACTTATGAGCCTTTAATTATTTGATGCACTGCAAAGCATAAATGCAGATTAATAAAATATTCCAATATAATAAACACACTTTTGTACCAATTCAATAATATTAAATAATTAATTTTGTTGCATGCATTACCTTCATGTATAGCATTGCTGAAATGTGTATCCTTTCATGGGTATTTCCTTATCTCCTATTGATAATTGTATTCATATACACTTCAATAGTATTAAGTAACAGCACTAATTATTATAACTGCACTTTTCTAAAAGAACATCGCTATATAGCGTTTTTACTTTACTGATAGAAATACAGAAAAACATGAAAACATTGTGCAGCTGTAGAGGCTGTTGTGTGCCCTACTCCCATTAGAGTTTACAATGTTTCAGGAAAATGCAGGCATTTGACTTGGATAACTATAAGAAACTCACTTTTTCCAGAGTTATAATCTTGCAAAATGTAATCTGCATCTATGTTAATAATCAAGATAGTCTTATTGTTATGGTGTGCTGAACAGCAGTTTGGATTCTTGGTCTTGCATTGCATTACTCATAATAAGCCAGGACAAGGTGCTGCCTTTTAAATGTGCTTATTGTCCTTGAAGTCTTGCCCCTCTGGCATGGAAGGAGTCATTATGTAAAATGACTATTACTTGCCGTAGAGTAACATTCTTCACTGTAGTGCAGCAGAATCCTAATTGAAATTATTGAAAGTAGTGCGTGACTCTTAGTATTTTTCATATCGTTTTGACAAGAATATAATGTAATGAAGATAAACAGTAAGAGATAAATAGTGATATCGAATTTGTTTCCCCTCATTCTGCTCGTGTAATTTCCATCCTTTTTTAAAGTAATCATTTTCAGATTTCTCTTCATTAGGCTTTTAAGATGCCAATTTGTCTTAAATGAAGATGGAATATTTTTTCAGAGAAAAATATGTTTTAAGCTCTGTGTTTCTGTGTTCATTAACATGTGCTGTAAGTATCCATATTATACAATTTGCCTGCTTTATGTTCTTGAAAACAACGAATTCTACTGTATGCAAAATAGGTCCATTAGCAAAAACATTGCCATATGGAGATATTAGTCAAACAGTTTTACAATCAGAAAAAAAACATCTCGTAATAACATTCGCAAACAAACAGTTAATAGCCAGCGCACTAAATGATTGTTGTATTAAAGGAACTAGCCTCCAGAATTTGAGATGGTACACTAAAAGATGTATTATTGTTAAAAAAATAGTTTAATCATAGATTTACAACAGAAAATCCGTGGATTTAATGTTTATCAAACAGGGAAAACCCAAGGAGAGAGAATTTAGTTTCCCCTTGGTAGAATTAAAGGTTACGTCTACTCCAAGCTGCCAGAAACCACTGTCTGCTGGTAACTCCACCACATGCAGGTGTTCCCATGTGCTGTCAGCTCAGAATGATTAATGAGGATTTGCCCCCTCTGAAGCAGTCTTTGGTGCATTGTTCAGGGCATCTGTGGAACTGTCGGGGGAAACAAGGACATAAATGAACAACCAATTATTTGGACATCACTACGGCAGCATAAAAAAAGACATCAAGTTGGACACAGAAACAAAGCCTTTGTGCTGAATTATGACTTTTTTAAAGATATTAGTAGTACCGGGATATTATCTGATGACTCCTGCCAATTTCATTTTGTACCTACTACAGAAGGACTAGAAAAATAGGAAGTGCTTCATCATTATATCTCAGAAATAATATGATATACAACTCAAGCCTGATAGACATGAAATATCTATACTAATCACTTATAACACAGAGACTGATGTGGCCTTAATGTTTTGTCCCAGATACAATATTTATGATAATAAAGTAAAATACAGTGGCAGACTAAATATAACATATGGTTTAAAAATAAATCTACTTCTTGAATATATTAAATGTGTCTGTACGCCGACATGCAAAACTTTTTAATAATTTGCAAATATTCTAGTTTGTGGAGAAATCCCTGGAATGGATGGGCAGCCATGTTAATTTAATTTCCTAATTTAACAAAACAAATTAATTAACATTATATTTACAAAAACTAAAGATACATATTTCATTTCAATTTATTAAAAATGGAAAACACTATGATTGTTTAAACTGTAAATACAAATATGAACTTTACGCAGAATGATTTACTAAAAGGGATAGGATTACCAAAGATATAAAGTAAAATGACTGTGATCATTATAGTAGCAGTTTAAGAACACTGTACAATATATATATATATATATATATATATATATATATGTATATAATGTATACATATATATATATATATATATATATATATATATATATATATATATATATATATTGGACATAAAAAGTCTACACACCCCTGTTAAAATGTCAGGTTTCTGTGCTGTAAAAAAATGAGACAAAGATAAATCATTTCAGAACTTTTTCCACCTTTAATGTGATCTATAAACTGTACAACTCGATTGAAAAACAAACTGAAATCTTTTAGGTGGAGGGAAGAAAAAAAATAATAATAATGTGGTTGCATAAGTCTGCACACCCTCTTATAACTGGGGATCTAGCTGTGTTCAGAATTAAGCAATCACATTCCAAATCGTGTTAAATAGGAGTCAGCATACACCAGCCATCATTTAAAGTGCCTCTGATTAACCCCAAATAAAGTTCAGCTGTTCTAGTTGGTCTTTCCTGAAATTTTCTTAGTCGCATCCCACAGCAAAAGCCATAATCCACAGAGAGCTTCCAAAGCATCAGACGGATCTCATTGTTAAAAGGTATCAGTCAGGAGAAGGGTACAAAAGAATTTCCAAGGCATTAGATATACCATGAAACACAGTGAAGTAGAGAAAATATGGCACAACAGTGACCTTACCAAGAACTGGAGCTCCCTCCAAAATTGATGAAAAGACGAGAAGAAAACTCGTCTGGGAGGCTACCAAGAGGCCTACAGCAACATTAATGGAGCTGCATGAATATCTGGCAAGTACTGGCTGTGTGGTACATGTGACAACAATCTCCTGTATTCTTCATATGTTTGGGCTATGGGGTAGAGTGGCAAGACAGAAGCTTTTTCTTTTTTTTTGTTTGGCGCAAAAAGAACACTGCACATTACCAAAAGAACACCATACCCACAGTGAAGCATGGTGGTGGCAGCATCATGCTTTGGGGCTGTTTTTCTTCAGCTGGAACTGGGGCCTTAGTTAAGATAGAGGGAATTATGAACAGTTCCAAATACCAGTCAATATTGGCACAAAACCTTCAGGCTTCTGCTAGAAAGCTGAACATGAAGAGGAACATGAAGAGGAACTTCATAGTTCAGCATGACAACGACCCAAAGCATACATCCAAATCAACAAAGGAATGGCTTCACCAGAAGATTAAAGTTTTAGAATGGCCCAGCCAGAGCCCAGACCTGAATGCAATTGAAAATCTGTGGGGTGGTCTGAAGAGGGCTGTGCACAGGAGATGCCCTCGCAATCTGACAGATTTGGAGTGTTTTTGCAAAGAAGAGTGGGCAGGGTATGCAACCATATTATTTTATTTTTATATTTTTTCTTCCCTCTACCTAAAAGATTTCAGTTTGTTTTTCAATTGAGTTGTACAGTTTATAGGTCACATTAAAGGTGGAAAAAGTTCTGAAATGATTTATCTTTGTCTCATTTTTTTACAGCACAGAAAGCTGACATTTTAACAGGGGTGTGTAGACTTTTTGTATCCACTGTATATATATATATATATATATATATATATATATATATATATATATATATATATATATATACAGTGTCTATATATATATATATATATATATATATATATATACATATATAAAATTAAGCCAAGAAAACGTATAATGGTTTTTAACTAAAAAAAAAACCTTGTTTAATGCCTCTGCAGGACCCCAGGGCATCATAATAATTTGGTGCAAGTTAAGTATATGAAAGGAGTATTTACATTTCTTGAAAGCAGCTCTTGCAACCCCTGATTCTAGGCCAATGAGGAGAAAGGGTTGTGGTATTGATTCAAATCTCATCCAATTAGCTTTCCCATTTGCCTTCTCCCCATTCCTCTCTCCACCAATAAATAAAGAACCACGCCCTCATGATCTAGGTATAAGGAAGTGATGTAACAAATACAAAATGGATTCCTATGTTTATAAACAGTCTCCAAATATTCAGATTTTTCTCTAAAAATGTTTATACATTTATTGCACATCTCCCTAGGGCCCTCATTCAATTGTGATTCTGCCAATTGAATAGGTCTCTAAATAAGCACATAGCATATTTTTTTAAAGAAATTTTAAGTTAGTGAAAACCTTGCTTTTGAATAGATGCTTACTAACTAAAACTTCTTTAAAAAAATATGTTATGTGCTTATTTAGACCCCTATTCAATTGGCCAAACTGCAATTGAATGAGGGCCTATGTATAGTATTCTTATCCATAAAACAAAAAAGAGTGTTGACAAACATTCCTTACATCTGATTGGGAAACATTGACACTGCACAGTCAGTACTTCAGAGTCTGTGTGTTCATGTGCTGCAGAGGACTGACTCAAGCAGGTAATATTTGTTTGATTTTAGTCTGCAACAACAGAGCTTATAAGCACTTCTTAATCAAATAAATTACATAAACGTAAATAGCTAAATATGCATATTATATACATAGTAATACAGTATATTATTTTAAACATCCCTTTAAAAATAGGTGCTCTCTATAGAATTCACATGATTATAACTACATGTGATTTTATTTGAGAATATAAATGTGTGTCTTGTGCAATTAAAGTATCACTTCAGTTCAACAAAAAATACACTGGTTTTGTCAAGCATATACCAAGTTAACAATATTAGAAGCTGTGGCAAAGCCATAATTTTAATTTTTGAATACCCTGTTTATGAGTTCAGGAATCCATGTTGTGTTTGTTACACCACATCCTGAGAGCTGGGTTATGGGTGTGTGTGCATTTGATAGTGTCCAGAGCCATTATTTGATCACTTGATAAGATTGAAATTGACACCATACCCCTTCCCTCTCACTGGCCCAGAAGCAGACATCATGCATCAAAGGATCGAACCACATCTCTCCAGAAATGTAAGCACCCCTCACACACACACAGCTACCACCAATGTATAATGGATCCCACCAGAGCCCTTCAAAAACATTTTTTTAATTTATTTTTTCTTTCTGATTGTTTTTCCTGCTTAATTATTCTCTTAGTAAAACTCAATTTTCAAACATATCTTTTTTAATTGTGCAGTGGTCATTTAATCTCTTACATATTGTACCTTTTGGACCCTGTTTACCCTTTACTTTTTCTTATTCCCCAAGTGACATATATCAATATACCATTTCATCAATTTAATTTATTAATGAAAACCAGACCACAGGATTATACAGGATTTCATGGATACCTCAATCTGATTTACAATGGGATACATTAGAAATGCACTAAACAATCTTACTCTTTTTCTACCATTAGCATTTCTCTGAATTTCCATCCTAATTTGTCCCCTTTTCTCTAATCATTATTCTGTTTATAACATAGCCAAACCACAGATTCTGAGTGAACTAGCATCCAGTTTTAAGGTGAGCTTTGTTGGAAGAATATTTCCAAGGAATAGTATTATGAGATGCACAAACTTAAAATTAGGCGTTTATAACAATCTTCTAACAAACTAATTTATATGTCAATCCTATTGTGTATATGTATAGGTTTTCACACAAGACTGTTTAATAAAAAGTATTATATGTCTCATCAATGTACTAAAGCACTAGGAATTTTACCAATTATACTCTGTAATATTTGATGTAATATAAAAAAAAAGTGATATTTAAAAAAAATTGATAACGGCAGGTTGAAAAAAAAAGATTACATTTGTAAACATTATTGTATATTGCATGACGTGTCTTTGGGTATAGCATAGGTTTAGTATTGCTACTTTTCAAGGTCATGTGTGAGACCTTGACATTTGCATTTACACAGAATATACTGAGCAAGTGTATTGAGCAATTTGATTGATAATAGGTCAGGTATACTTGTAAATATAATTAAATACATGTTTTCCGAGATTTACTCACCTATGTTGTAGATTCTTCAGAGCTTTGATACATTGTATCTTAGAGATTAGTGTATTTAAGTATATGCATGTTCATTTACCTTTATTTTATGCCTCTTACAAACTACAAACTGATATAGTTTAACATAAAAAGATTTAGATCTCCTGTGGATTGTACATATATACTATGGAAAGGAATAATGTCACATTACAAAGACTGTAAATCTTAGTATTAGTTTAAGTAAAAGTGCCATGTAGTTATGTCTCCCTTTTTAAATTCTAGTATTATATTTATAGAAAATGTTATGCAAACTAGAAAAGGAAGGATTAGATCAAAATTTCTAACAGAAACATAAAGACATTCCACGGACTTCCTCTGATAGCAATATTACAAGAATATGTTTTGCAGAAATCTTCAGCTTGTACATTTGTCTCAGACTCACCTGGGAACATCACTAGCATTTATACTGTGAGACTGAACTAATAAAGCTTTAATTTCCCTTTAATGTAAATTCCCATGTTTGGGTTCAAAAATCCCCAAAAGAAACATATGTGTTAAAATAGAAAAAAAAAACTTGACTGGAACCATAAATCTGTAAGACTGACAGACAATATTGAATAATGCAAGCCGGAGATCTATTTGTAGGAAACTGTATGCATAGTAATTTATAGACATGCCTAACTCCCCACAGTATACACACAGATAAAAGTCCTCTCTGTGTGAGAATAGGCAGATCTCAGCATATATTATACAATCTATGGTCTGTTTATCTTAAGTAAGCCATTGTAGTTTGATTTTGCTCTGCAGAAGCACTTGGACTGTTGGATTTTTGTATGTAACAGCCATTGAATAAATGGACCACCTAGATCACAGTATTGTATCATACACATTGTCATGTCCTACACAGTAGTCAGTGTAAGATAGTAACCTTTCAACTCATTCTGAGCATTGGGTATATGGCATATTAAGGACATAAAGGTTTGTTGTATGTAAGACACTAGATGTTATAACCATGACTGTATTCACTGAGACATTTTGCATTAGTGATTGGGTTTATTGTCTTCAGTGCAGTCACATGGGTCCGTGCATGCCTAGTCTCTTTTGTGCATGTGACTACACTCAAAACTGGACAATGGACACAATGTCTCAGAGGCAAAATACTAATTATGGCAACTTCCTCTCATTAACAAAATCTTTTTAAATAACATTAATTTGCTATTACCTACAGTTTTATATTATAATGTACAGTATTTTCTGCTGTATTACTTATTAAGATTAGTAGTACAAACTAGCAAACTTTTAGTCTGTTTTGTTAAAGGCATTATGGTGGAGAAGAGTATTAGAAATAGACCTATATGTTCATCTGGGTGGGAGACAGGGTGATCAATATCATCATTCGAGCGTCCATTGCATTTTTTTCAAGTGTTACATGGAGTAGGTGAAGTGAGAAACATTTTTTTAAATATATGTATGCAATTTACCCACCATTATAGGTACTGACTATTAAGTTAAAAATATAATACTGTCAGCTGCTCTTTATCATATATATTACACATTTTTATTCATAATTTATACACATAATTTATACACAGGCATGTGCCTCGGGATGTACAACTCCTCTTTTGGCTCAGTTAAAGTTTAATGGGGAGTTATACAGAGGTACACACAAGCCACCATTTTCCAAAACACGTTACAGGTAAACAACAACCCTCAAGACGGCAATCATATATTTTTAAATATAAAAACAATCGATGCAAGATTGGTGTCAGTGATTAAACTCCCTTCCATGCCCCAGCAATACCTGATTACCTTTCTCAACACTCTGAGGCTAAGTGGTCATCTGATTTACCAGAGCACTGAAATGGTTAAATTACAAGTGCTGCAATTTAAGGATTAAACGTATTTAAAATTAATTTGAACTTAATCACAGTTTACTTCACTTTTAGAGTTAAAAGTGTTGCCACCAGTGATTTAGTAATGTTATTAAAACTGCATTCTCTTAAAATACTTTTTCTTAATTGCAAATGTTACTGTCTGCTTTGCATAAATATATGTATATCCCAGTAGCGTAAAGGATCATGGAACCCAGTCACTTATAAATATGTATATTATCTCCAAATTAATATTGAACCATTTGGGAAAAAATTGACAGTATTAAATGGTTTCTAAAATTATTTTGCTAATGCAGAATGTTCATCTACAATTCCAGTGAAAAATTATATATAATTGTATTCAAATTAATAGAAATCTCCCAATGAAGACCACATGGCAGACATCAATATTAGTTTACTGTAAGACAATGCATTTTTTAAGTAACATTCAATTGATCAAGGAAATTATGTGTTATATTTTTAATTATGCCATAATTAAATGCAATATTATGCAATACTTGAAAACCTCTACTGTGTCCTTTAATATTAGTAGTATGAAATGGCAATCAATTTTAAGAAAGTCTGATTTACTAGGGGCAAAACACAAATAGTTTACCTGAATTATGTGATGTCACATGTATTGCATGGCCAAATGCAAATAAATCTTCACATACTGTGATATGAGTGATGTATGGAGGCAACCATCTGACCATATCAGTAATTTGTAAGAAAAAGATGTTACAAGACTGGATTATTGGATCAATTGGCCAGGGGCTGAGTGTGGAACTACCAAATAATGACTTATATGTGGTTCCTTATGATACATACGAGCCATTTTATATTTTTTATTCATTTTCAAAAAGGCCATTGCATACTCATACTGTTATAGTTGTTTTTCTAACATGGCTTCCTTTAAGAATCTGGATTATCCCCAGATATGAACATTGGACCTTTAAAGTTAATAATTGGGCTTAAATGGTTTATTGCATTTTAAGTATTTATTTGATTGTGGATTTGTACACTTCACAATGTTTTGATTTTTATTTTAATAAAACTATTAATTATATATGGTAATTGAGGTTACAAAAGGCTATTAGTCAATTAAGTTCAACCCTTTTAGATCTCCTATGATCCTTTTTAATTAATTTTTAATTCATCCAGAGGCAAAAAAAAAAAAAAAACAACAATTAAACATTGCCAATGGTTTCATAAGAGGGAAAAAAATCCTTCCTGACCCAAAATACTGGCAATCGGATTACTCCCTGGTTCAATACCTATTTTTTCTCTATTTATTTAACATAACCCTGTATGCTCTTTTCAATTAAACAATTATCCATCTCCTTTTTAAAGTTAATACATCTCTCTAAAAATCTTCCTAAAAAATTTAGCATTTTGTAAAGGAGTTTAATATTCTACATATATTCTCTCTGGTATTTATTGGGAAACATTAGGGGGAATTTACTATCTCACATCACCTAAGAAAATGTTCAGTAAATTCCACCCTGTGTTAGATTCAATCTGCATGTAAAAATTGTGAACAATTTCAATAGTATTAGTCTTTTCTTGGTATGTGTTGGCCTTGTCAACCATAGACATACATTTTGAGTTCAGCCATAAAAATAACATGTGTGAAAATCAAATAAATGTAAACTTATATAAATATGTGGACGTGGACAATATTTATGTGGTTTTGTATTTCATATTATGTTTCTAAAAACAAAACATGTGTTACTTATTTTAAATTTGTATTTGTTGTATAAACTTGAAGCTATTTATTTCATCAATGTTTTAAGAATAGGTAGAGGTGTGGCATATAACTTGTGCACCATTTATGCAAAGATGTGCTTTTTCAGAAATGTTATTTCTTTATAATGGGATAGTCATGCTGTTATCTGTGGGGAATATTTTGGGAAAGATGTCATTGACCATAAACGTATGTACAAACTATGTAGACAGAGAACCAGTGTAGTCTATTTTGATTACTTTAGTTTTCAATTACATGATTGTTTACAATATTAATAAGAAATTTTATATTTTTGAACAGCTTTATTTAATTATTGCATTATGTTTTTTCACAAGAGATTTAATATAAAAGAGCAAATATTCTACTACTGAACTAAATATGCTGCCTAAATAAAAAAGCATGTCATGAGAATATTATTACAATTATTATTATTATTTTTAACTTCTTTAACTTATTTTGTTATGCAAGGAATTTATGGAAATGTATTTTAGGGAACATGTGGCACCTCAGAGTTCTTAACAGATGCTTTATTTGGACCACTCAGCTGTCATCTTATTAGCATCTATGATTGACAGGTATAGGATGAAAGGGCTAGAATAAAAGACAATATCATAAAAACAGGGTGCTTTGAATATGAATTAGCTAAAGTTAGTTTTTCTATTTAACTATAGGAAAACAAGTTAACATCTTGACATCAGAGCTATTTGACTAACATAGTTCTGAATCTTTATAGTTATCACAAACTGTATGGTTATTTAAATACTTGTGTCGTTTACACATTTTTTTCTTGGTTCATTTCTTACACTTTGGAAAAAATAAAGATGTACTTGATAAATATTCACAATATAGATTAACAAAAATCTTTATAAGCTTGATCATAATTAAAGTTACACCTAATGTGGTATCATATATTTGTCTCACATCTGAAGTAGCCTAATACATATAGGGCTATATTACATGATTCCCACAAAATAACTACAGCCTTATTAAATTGCGATTCGGTACATTTAGAACGGCTCTATTTAAGCACACAGCACATTTTATTTACAGAAGTTTTTAGTTAGTGAAGACCTTGCTTTTGGATAGAAGTTCACTAACTAAAAACTTCTGCAAAAAAAATATGCTCTGTGCCTATAAAGAGCTTTTTTAAATTTACTGAATCGCAATTTAATAAGGCTGCTAATTTCCAGGAGGTGTTGAATGTAGCTTTCTAGCTCTAATTTGTGCTCACAACCTTACTATTATGGCCCTCATTCAATTGCGATTTGGCCAATTGAATAGTGCTCTAAATAAGCACATAACATATTTTTTTAAATAAGTTTTTAGTTAGTGAAAACCTTGCTTTTGGATAGATGTTTACTAAGTAAAAACTTCTTTAAAAAAATATGTTATGTGCTTATTTAGACCCCTATTCAATTGGCCAAATTGCCATTGAATGAGGGCCTAAGTCTGAAACTCAGTATTATCCATAGCAACACTTTGCAGCACACACTCTCATCCATATCTATAATCTATCCACCCATCTATGGGCCTCATTCAATGGCAATTTGGCCAATTGAATAGGGCTCTAAATAAGCACCCTATTCAATTGGCCAAATTGCAATTCAATGAGGCCCTATATCTATAGAAACTATAGCAAAGGGATTTTAATATAAAAACAAGAAGGTGGGACATATAAATTAATTTGAGAGCAGTTCTAGGCATAAAACATTTAGAAAGTTCTCATGGGATTACAGACCTACAGCCTTATTAAATTGCAATTCGGCAAATTTAAAAGGGCTCTATTTAAGCACACAGCATATTTTTTTTACAGAAGTTTTTAGTTAGTGAACTTCTATCCAAAAGCAAGGTCTTCACTAACTAAAAACTTCTGTAAAAAAATATGCTATGTGCTTAAATAGAGCCCTTTTAAATTTGCCGAATCGCAATTTAATAAGACTGATAATTATTATACTCATAGGCCCTCATTCAATTGCGATTTGGTCAATTGAATAGAACTCTAAATAAGCACATAACATTTATTTTTTACAGAGGTTTTTAGTCAGTGAACATCTATCCAAAAGCAAGGGTTTCACTAACTAAAAACTTCTTTCAAAAAAATATGCTATGTGCTTATTTAGAGCCCTATTCAATTGGCCAAATCGCAATTGAATGAGGCCCATAGTAAACTTTATGGAGACTTGAGTAGTGCTAATGTGTTAATTTTCTATGAGGGGGGAATTTACTTGGGAGGGAATATATACAGTATATACATATACATGTATTACATATATATATATATATATATATATATATATATATATATATACATACATATACTGTACATATATATATATATATATATATTTTTATATATATATATATATATATATATATATATATACATAAATATATATGTATATGTATGTATATGCATGTATATATATATATATATATATATATATATATATATACACTGTATATATACAGTATCTCACAAAAGTAAGTACACTCCTCACATTTTTGTAAATATTTTATTATATCTTTTCATGTGACAACACTGAAGAAATTACACTCTGCTACAATGTAAAGTAGTAAGTGTACAGCCTGTATAACAGTGTAAATTTGCTGTCCACTCAAAATAACTCAACAGCATTAATGTCTAAACCGTTGGCAACAAAAGTGAGTACACCCCTAAGTGGAAATGTCCAAATTGGGCCCAAAGTTTCAATATTTTGTGTGGCCACCATTATTTTTCAGCACTGCCTTACCCCTCATGGGCATGGAGTTCACCAGAGCTTCACAGGTTGCCACTGGAGTCCTCTTCCACTCCTCCATAATGATATCACGGAGCTGGTGGATGTTAAATACCTTACACTCCCCCACCTTCCGTTTGATGATGCCCCACAGATGCTCAATAGGGTTTAGGTCTGGATACATGCTTGGCCAGTCCATCACCTTTACCTTCAATTTCTTTAGCAAGGCAGTACTCTTCTAGGAGGTGTGTTTGGTGTCGATATCATGTTGGAATACTGCCCTGTGGCCCAGTCCCCAAAGGGAGAGGATCATGCTCTGCTTCAGTATGTCACAGTACATGTTGGCATTCATGGTTCCCTCAAGGAACTGTAGCTCCCCAGTGTCGGCAGCACTCATGCAGGCCCATACCATGACACTCCCACCACCATGCCTGACTGTAGGCAAGACACTCATGTCTTTGTACTCCTCACCAGGTTGCCGCTACACATGCTTGACACCATCTGAACCAAACAAGTTTAGCTTTGTAATCCATATCCTTAGTCTGCTTGTCTTCAGGAAACTGTTTGCAGGCTTTCTTGTGCATCATCTTTAGAAGCGGCTTCCTTCTAGAACAATTTGATGCAGGATATGATGCTGAGCACATGCACTCAACTTCTTTGGTCCACCATGCCGAGGCCTGTTCTGAGTGGAACCTGTCCTGTGAAACTGCTGTATGGTCTTGGCCACCATGCTGCAGCTCAGTTTCAGGGTCTTGGCAATCTTCTTATAGCCAAGGTCATCTTTATGTAGAGCAACAATTCTTTTTTTCAGATCCTTAGAGAATTCTTTGAAACATTCATCATATATATATACTAGGTTAAGTGAGCAGTATTTATGCTGAAGTTTGTTATATCTAATCCTTTGGCCAGCGAATTTGATATACTGCCACTTAAGGGTATATGTAGCAATACAAATCATCATGGCAATTTCTGGTAGTAGTGCACCATATATATATATAACTGTTGTTAATAGTGCAGTATATATTTATAATGTGTGTCAATATTAGAATCTATAGCACACTTGTGCCATAACTTGTCGGTGACTATTTTTTTAAATAATTGGCTTGCTGTTCTAATAATTGACTAGACAGCATTCTTGAAGTGTGCATTGTTTGGTTAGGAGTATTATAGAATATTGATTGCCTTTTATATTATATGATAGCAAATTTTGTATAGTTCATGACTACTGCCATGGGGCCTCATTCTATTAGTGGCCGTATATCGGCCGTAAGGCTGCGATTCCTTGCGGGGGTTCTGTTAACTCGCGATTCTATTATACGGCCCCGCAAGGATCTCCTCTTACGGCCGGCCGCATATCTTGGAACCGGCCGTAATCTGTGAAATATAAAAACACAAAAATAAATTCAAGCCTGCACTGTACAGCTCTGTAAATGCTAGGGATCATATTGGGGGACATGAGGATTAAAAGGAACCCACTCTCAAGCTTGCACATCTGCGCAAACCCGAGTTCAAATTAACTGTTTATTTGCCGGCTGCGGCGTGGGTGTGTCTGAGGTGCTCCAAGCACTCTGGACTTTTTACATGGATATTTTACGGATATTAAAAATAAAATATTTTACGGATTTGAGTACAGGATAATTATGTGCTATTTATTCTAACACCTAAAATCCCTTTATAGTCTTCTCAAAGTGCAGGATGGCTTTATTTGAGCTATTTTATGTGCTTAATTGGTGCTAGCGAGACCTCTTTCCTGCAAGTAAGCTGCGGCTCGTTTTTAGCCTTGCAGAGAGATTTCCCGGAGCAATTGAATTGCAAATCTCTTGCGGCCGTTTTAGATCAAAGGCTTTCCTCTGGCGCGAGCGGCCGCAAGAGATAGCAAGGCACCGGCCGCAAGCCTGCCGGAATCCCCGGCCGTAAGGGAATAGAATAGCAGAATAGCTTGCGGCCGGTCCTTGCGGCCCCGCAACGGCTGCGGCCGCTAATAGAATGAGGCCCATGGACAGGGACTTTCTCTGAGCTTTAGTTGGATATCATTCTGACACCACTACGAGAGGCTCTCCACCGTTTTGCACATCAACCTCCTTTATTTTAAATATATATTTTCTCACTTTTTGTATTGTTTTTTCCTTTGGATAATAGATATTTTAGAAGTAAAAATTACAATTTATTTTTATCTGGCAATAACGCTAGTTGTAGTTGGTATATTTATTGAGTCTGCTGTGATTTGAATGGTTTGGCCATTTTAGTGATGTTTTGTACATGAACTGCCGATAAACATTAATCCAGGGAGTAATCTTAAGATAACAGACAACATTTACATTGTGACTTAACATGAACTTTGTAATATGTTGAAGTAAAGAACTTGAAAATATTGTTTTCAAACTTGTAACATTAGAAACAGTAACATATTTAATTAACATTTTAACATAATTTGTCCCAAAAATGCAAGGCAAGTATTTTGTGAGGCGAATCATCCATAAACAGTACTTACATGAATTATGACTGAATTGTTTCTTGTTTTGTATTTTTGAATGCTTTTAAATTTGTTTTGCATGGGTTTTATTTCTTTACTGAAAAGTTATAGTACTTCATAGTAGACAATGTTTTTAGTAAAAATACGTCCATCTTCTAATAAATCACATTGACTTTCATTCTTTTCAATGTAAACTTTAATAGCTTGTGAATTTTTGCACAGTGACAACACAACGTACAATTGACCATGTGCAAATACTGGTTCTTCCAAGGAAATACCCACAGATTTGAACGTTTGACCTTGTGATTTATTAATGGTCATGGCAAATGCCATAATAATGGGAAATTGTCTTCTTTGAAGTATAAAAGGGAGACTACTTTCACTTGGTGCTAAATCTATTCTTGGTATGAAAACTCTCTCTCCTTTATGGGTACCAGTTAAAATTTCAGCATCTATTAAATGGTCCTTTAATTGTTTAATAATTAATCTTGTCCCATTGCATAGGCCTTTTTTGGGGTTCATATTTCGCAGTAACATGATAATTGCACCTTTCTTTAGCTGCAAAATATGTGGTGGCATTCCAGAAGGAGTTAGTGAGTTTATGAATTCAGTAGAAAAGTTAGCCTGACTTTCATTGTCATCAGCAAGTACAGAATCAGCACTGTGATAATTTCTTTGTGGTGCATTAATTTTTTTAAAGATTTCATTATTGAAGATTAATGCATCCTTATTTTTACACGTTAGTATGACTTGGTTGGCAAGCTCGGAATATTCCTGGTTATTTATGCTACCTTTAAATATAGCCAATATAAAATTTTGGTGACAAATCATATGAGGTGGGGTCTCTACAGTGTCATCCGGTAAATGTAGTATTTTTTCTGTTCTGCCTTCTCCAATTTTAATAAGCAATCATTGAAATCAGTTTGGCCTTCTGATCTCATATTTTGTTGCAGTTGAAGATGGGTAAAATGTTTCCACAGTGTGCTTGACTTTATACAGGTTTCGATAATGTCAGTTCGATTTCCATGTACAACGACAGGTAATGTTTGTCTAAAATCGCCATTACCTTTCCACCAAATGGAAAAGTATTATCCATGACTTCACGAAGCAAACGGTCAATACATTGGAGGGCATAGCATGACATCATTGTGGCCTCATCTATTATAATTAATTTACATTTTTTCAATTTCTTTGCTTGTAATGATGTCATGCGTAAATCTGACACAGAAGTTTCTAAAATAGGCACTGGCAGTTTAAATCCATTATGAACAGTTCTTCCACCTTCTAACAAAAGTGCAGCAATTCCAGTAGTGGCAAACGCCATTTCTATTTGACCTTGTGCTCATACTGAACTCATTAATAAATTATATAGATAGGTTTTTCCTGATCTGCCAGGTCCATCAAGATAGAAATAACGCTCTGCCACCATGTCATCATCTATTGCATTTTTAATGGCATTAAATGCTTGCAATTGTAAGGTATTTAAAGTTGCAAGTCTTTCTTCTGTTCTTTCTGCTTGTAGTTGAATGTCATAGTCTTCAAAGTTTATCTCATCTATAAGACCTGGATCAGGCAAATTAAAACTTGCACAACTTAATCCATGAGTTAAAAATACTTCTTGGATTTCCATTAACGCTTTTAAGTGTGCAATGGGTTCATTGTATCGTCGCATAAAGTCTTCAGCCATATTACTTTTAAATGTCTCCCACAAAGCTAATGCATTTGGAGCATTTGAGAAGATACAAATAAATGCAAATTTTTCTCTCATCTGCTGTGGTATTTGACATTGTGCTGCTTCTTCTAAACATCTTTCCCACTCTGTATCATCAGCGAGTAAGTTTCTATATCTTGCAGCTAAATGGAAGGATTCATATACAATGTCATTAACAGTTCTTAAGTGTTCAAAACTTTGTGCTCCAGGAACATTTAAAAGTAATATCTGTAAGCAAAAACGTTAAACATCTCTTGGACTGACTGTGTAAATTCTTAGGATTATTTTATTTCCTCTGCTTTTTCTCGGTCTCCATAATCCATTCACAAAAACATAGTGATATGGAATTTCAATATATAAGAATTGTGTTGCTTGTGAATCTGTGGAATTTAATTCAAACCATGCAGTTAGTGTAGTGTGACGATCTTCACTTTGGGTCAATGCATTAATTTCATTTCCAGCATGGAAATACACTAAATGTCTTTGTGACAAATGTACTGCTAATCTATATACTGCATGTGATCTATCATGCATTTCAAATTTTAAAAGCCGCCACATAGCTTCTGGCGCACTGACATAGCGAGCATCCACATGAGATGCAAGTTCATCATGTACTAACTCACTACTTTCAGGGTTGTCTGCACTTTTGACGACTACAGTAGCCTTTGTAAATATATTTATAGACAAATTTGGTATTGGTATTTATAGTAAATGTGGATTGTAGGGTACTACATATCTATTGTCAACTTTTTTTCCACGAATAATGGCACTATCTCCTTCTCTTCTTTTATAAAGTGGATAGCCATCACAATTGGCATAGGTTTTGTCTCTATAATCTTTTGGGAATTCTTTGGAACATTTATTATTTTCCATACATGGTGATTGTGGATTAAGCTCACCACAGGGTCCATGAATCATGCGATGAGTAACAATCTCATATAGTCTACCCCAGGGGTCACCAAACTCGGTCCTGGAGGGCCGCACCCAGGCCTGGATTTGAGGATTTCCTTTCTGTGCACAGGTGAGTCAATCAGGATGACTGAAGAAGCAATAGTCTCACCTGTTTGCAGCAAGGATATCCACAAATCCAGGCCTGGGTGTGGCCCTCCAGGATCAAGTTTGGTGACCCCTGGTCTACCATATAGTTCTGGATCTGGTAGTTCAGCAACAATGACTGCATCCACTTTGTCAGAAGTATCTAATTTATCTTTTTCTTGAAGTATTATCAGAAGATGTGCATGTGGAAGTCCTCTTTTTTGAAATTCAATGGTATATACATAAGCAAGACATTTGCCAAATAACTGACTGATAGTGATGTCCCGTATTAATTCATTTAATTTAATCTTAAAAACTCTGGCTACTAAATCTGGTCTATCGGAAGCATTTTGTCCAAGAAGTAAATTTTGTGTAATTTCTGGCCATTGTGGATTACATGTAAATGTTAGAAATAAATCGGGTTTGCCAAATTTGGTGACAATAGCCATAGCATTATTGTATCTTTCTCTCATATTTCGAGGAGTTCCTTGAAAGGAAGATGGTAAAATAATGGCTTTGCCAGTTGTCATGTCTCTGCTTGTAGCCACATCAGCAACATAGTCCATTAGTCCCGAATATTGTTCTACACGTAGTTTATCTTGTTGATATTTTATAAAGTTAAAATTATTGGCCTCAACTTGCAAATAGGCATCAATAATCCATTGTTGTGTTAGTTTCCACCACATAAAATTTGATTAAATGTATTTCGAATGGCAATTTGAGCTACTTTAAATTCAAGCATAGAAACATTATTTCGGATTCTGGCTTTAGCATTTGGGTAACTTGGAAGTGTTAATTTTGTTAGCCAACCTACCTCTCCGTGTGGGAAAAAAATGGGATATGTCATTGGATCTAAATATGGACTTAAGACACTCATATTAATGAATGGTTGCTCCTCATTTAGTTTGCTATGTGTTTGTGTGAGTTTTGGTACAATCCTATTTGTGCCTACCACTTTTGGTATGCATATTTATGCTTCTTTGTAAGGCTTATAGGTTCTTAAACATTAAAGAAGAATTAAATTTAGTTTGCTATGTGTTTGTGTGAGTTTTGGTACAATCCTGTTTTGTGCCTGCCACTTTTGGTATGCTTATTTAGGCTTCTATGTAAGGCTTATAGGTTATTAAACATTAAAGAAGAATATTAATTTAGTTTGCTATGTGTTTGTGTGAGTTTTGGTGCAATCCTGTTTTGTGCCCACCACTTTTGGTAAGCTTATTTATGCTTCTTTGTAAGGCTTATAGGTTCTTAAACATTAAAGAAGAATATTAATTTAGTTTGCTATGTGTTTGTGTGAGTTTTGGTACAATCCTGTTTTGTGCCTTCCACTTTTGGTATGCTTATTTAGGCTTCTTTGTAAGGCGTATAGGTTCTTAAACATTAAAGAAGAATATTAATTTAGTTTGTGTTTGTGTGATTTTTGGTACAATCCTGTTTTGTGCCCACCACTTTTGTTATGCTTATTTAGGCTTCTTTGTAAGGCTTATAGGTTCGTAAACATTAAAGAAGAATATTAATTTAGTTTGCTATGTGTTTGTGTGAGTTTTGGTACAATCCTGTTTTGTGCCAACCACTTTTGGTATGCTTATTTAGGCTTCTTTGTAAGGCTTATAGGTTCTTAAACATTAAAGAAGAATATTAATTTAGTTTGCTATGTGTTTGTGTGATTTTTGGTACAATCCTGTTTTGTGCCAACCACTTTTGGTATGCTTATTTAGCCTTCTTTGTAAGGCTTATAGGTTCTTAAACATTAAAGAAGAATATTATTTTGGTTTGCTATGTGTTTGTGTGAGTTTTGGTACAATCCTGTTTTGTGCCTACCACTTTTGGTATGCTTATTTATGCTTCTTTGTAAGGCTTATAGGTTCTTAAACATTAAAGAAGAATATTAATTTAGTTTGCTATGTGTTTGTGTGAGTTTTGGTACAATCCTGTTTTGTGCCTACCACTTTTGGTATGCTTATTTAGGCTTCTTTGTAAGGCTTATAGGTTCTTAAACATTAAAGAAGAATATTAATTTAGTTTGCTATGTGTTTGTGTGATTTTTGGTACAATCCTGTTTTGTGCCAACCACTTTTGGTATGCTTATTTAGGCTTCTTTGTAAGGCTTATAGGTTCTTAAACATTAAAGAAGAATATTAATTTAGTTTGCTATGTGTTTGTGTGATTTTTGGTACAATCCTGTTTTGTGCCAACCACTTTTGGTATGCTTATTTAGCCTTCTTTGTAAGGCTTATAGGTTCTTAAACATTACAGAAGAATATTATTTTGGTTTGCTATGTGTTTGTGTGAGTTTTGGTACAATCCTGTTTTGTGCCAACCACTTTTAGTATGCTTATTTATGCTTCTTTGTAAGGCTTATAGGTTCTTAAACATTAAAGAAGAATATTAATTTAGTTTGCTATGTGTTTGTGTGAGTTTTGGTACAATCCTGTTTTGTGCCTACCACTTTTGGTATGCTTATTTAGGCTTCTTTGTAAGGCTTATAGGTTCTTAAACATTAAAGAAGAATATTAATTTAGTTTGCTATGTGTTTGTGTGATTTTTGGTACAATCCTGTTTTGTGCCAACCACTTTTGGTATGCTTATTTAGCCTTCTTTGTAAGGCTTATAGGTTCTTAAACATTAAAGAAGAATATTATTTTGGTTTGCTATGTGTTTGTGTGAGTTTTGGTACAATCCTGTTTTGTGCCTACCACTTTTGGTATGCTTATTTATGCTTCTTTGTAAGGCTTATAGGTTCTTAAACATTAAAGAAGAATATTAATTTAGTTTGCTATGTGTTTGTGTGAGTTTTGGTACAATCCTGTTTTGTGCCTACCACTTTTGGTATGCTTATTTAGGCTTCTTTGTAAGGCTTATAGGTTCTTAAACATTAAAGAAGAATATTAATTTAGTTTGCTATGTGTTTGTGTGATTTTTGGTACAATCCTGTTTTGTGCCAACCACTTTTGGTATGCTTATTTAGGCTTCTTTGTAAGGCTTATAGGTTCTTAAACATTAAAGAAGAATATTAATTTAGTTTGCTATGTGTTTGTGTGATTTTTGGTACAATCCTGTTTTGTGCCAACCACTTTTGGTATGCTTATTTAGCCTTCTTTGTAAGGCTTATAGGTTCTTAAACATTACAGAAGAATATTATTTTGGTTTGCTATGTGTTTGTGTGAGTTTTGGTACAATCCTGTTTTGTGCCAACCACTTTTAGTATGCTTATTTATGCTTCTTTGTAAGGCTTATAGGTTCTTAAACATTAAAGAAGAATATTAATTTAGTTTGCTATGTGTTTGTGTGAGTTTTGGTACAATCCTGTTTTGTGCCTACCACTTTTGGTATGCTTATTTAGGCTTCTTTGTAAGGCTTATAGGTTCTTAAACATTAAAGAAGAATATTAATTTAGTTTGCTATGTGTTTGTGTGAGTTTTGGTACAATCCTGTTTTGTGCCAACCACTTTTTGTATGCTTATTTAGGCTTCTTTGTAAGGCTTATAGGTTCTTAAACATTAAAGAAGAATATTAATTTAGTTTGCTATGTGTTTGTGTGAGTTTTGGTACAATCCTGTTTTGTGCCTACCACTTTTGGTATGCTTATTTATGCTTCTTTGTAAGGCTTATAGGTTCTTAAACATTAAAGAAGAATATTAATTTAGTTTGCTATGTGTTTGTGTGAGTTTTGGTACAATCCTGTTTTGTGCCTACCACTTTTGGTATGCTTATTTAGGCTTCTTTGTAAGGCTTATAGGTTCTTAAACATTAAAAAAGAATATTAATTTAGTTTGCTATATGTTTGTGTGAGTTTTGGTACAATCCTGTTTTGTGTCTGCCACTTTTGGTATGTTTATTTAGGCTTCTTTGTAAGGCTTATAGGTTCTTAAACATTAAAGAAGAATATTAATTTAGTTTGCTATGTGTTTGTGTGAGTTTTGGTTCAATCCTATTTTCTGCCCACCACTTTTGTTATGTTTATTTAGGCTTCTTTGTAAAGCTTATAGGTTCTTAAACATTAAAGAAGAATATGAATTTATATTGGCGGCCATTAAACATATATAGTTCATTTCTTTTTTGTACTTGTTACACTTTACCTTGATTGAAGTGTCGAATGACAGAGGGTCCCCTCCTGGCAATCTTAATCCGCCGGTCTTCTTGTAGTGTCTGTTTGAAAAAGAAAGTGAAATGATTAATTGTATATTTCTTCTTTTTGATTTAGCAAAGCATGGTATTTTTTGAGCATGTAATGCATTTTTCTATCTTACCACTTGTTCTTTCTTGGAGTTGTTTAAAAGGGATTGTGGTTCAAAATGCACAGTGCAAATTCTTGAGTGACGCTGTTGATGCAGAGTCTGTTTGAATAGTAAAAAAAGGAGAAAGATTGATCTTTAGGTTATATATTGAATTACAATAAATTAATGACATGTAAATATATACTTCTGTAATTACTTTCAATTAACATTACTTAGTTTTTGGGCCTTCACACATAAATGTGCGTGTGACATGTCACAATACATGAACCACATTTTCATAGTTAAAGTTTTTTTTTTTTGTGCGTGTCACATATCACTATACATGAATCCTATTTTAATAGTCAATTTTTATTTTTTTGTAATGTCATTTAAATATACTTGTTTTATTAGTTTGGATTAAGATTAGTTTGTTGCAGGGGCTATACACATAAATGTGCGTGTCACATGTCACTATACATAAATCACATTTTCATACTTAAAATGTTTTTTTTTTTTTTGCCCTGTCTTGATAATAAAATGTAATATATTATAGCTTACCTCTCAGTTGTAATTTGCACAGTGTAAAGTAGTAAATTAGGAAACAATTCTCTTCTCAAGTAACAGCAGCAGTTAACTATCCAGTCACTCCGTTCATCACCTGAGTCGAAATGTATAAATTTCTGGAAAGTAGGCAGTATTTATAAACTTTCAAGTGCCTCAGACCGTTAGAACGCAATACGCATGCTCTATTTGCGTTCCAGCTTACAATTTGCGTTCCATCCGCCATTTTGTGCGTAGTAGTTTTCAAAATGGTGTTTAATATCAGTGTGGTACGTTCCTCATAGTATGTGTTTCAGTCTTGTGAGTCACTGTAGTATAGTTACGTCTGAAGCCTCGTTTTCGTTTTGTTCGGCGGCCATTTTTTCTCTCGCTTAGGTGATTTTCGGCAGTTTAAACTCTTTTTTTTTTACTTAAATGGACGTGTAAATTAACTTTTGGAGGAGCCGGATGCCCCCCCTTGCTGTAACTAAGCTTTTTATGTGTTCGTTGTGTTTATTTCTTGTGTTTCTGATGTTTTGATGCTTTTCAGTGTACGACGCAGTGTATTTTTTTCGACGCGTTCGCATGTGTGTTAAGCGCCTGTGAGGCGCCTTTGAGGTTTATTTTTTTTAAGTCTTGCGTCTGTGTGTGTGTAAGCGTGTGTGAGGCGCCTTTGAGATTTTTTTTTAAAAAAAGTCGTGTGTGTTAACACAGCCGACGTTGGAGCCTCCACCTCCGCAAATGCAGGCCCTCGCTTCGCGAGGATCCGCATTTGCTGGACTGTTGGGATGCTCAACCACCGCAAATGCGGCCTCTCGCTTCGCGAGGACCCGCATTTGCGGGGAACTGCGTCCCTCGCTTCGCGAGGCACAAAGTTTTTGCGGGCTTGCTGCACGAGCCCGCATGCGTTAGCAACAACTCGTATGCTCACAACTATATATGTGATGCATTTTTCTCTACTATTTCTACTATTTAGATGGAGAGTTATTTAATTCTTTATCCATATTGGATCCTATAATAAGTTGCCCTTTTCTTTTTTCTTTCCCTTTTTTTGATATATATATATATATATATATATATATATATATATATATATATACTAGCGACTTGCCCGTAAAAAAATCTACAGCAATAAAATTGTAAGGCTTGGAATGCTGTTTGCCATACTATGTGAGTTTCTGACACTCTTAACCTTTTTATCTACAAAAAAGTACAACCATTATAATGCATTTTTTTATTTTTTGAACATTCAACTTGAATTTCAACAACTGTCAAGCCATATTAACCTTTTTAATTGTCATGTATGCAGTAATAATATAACAATGCATGAAATTTGAATGAATACTTATTGTGAACCATTACCATTACCATTTAACAATACTAACATTTTTAATTCTGAGCTATGCATGAGTAATATAACAATAGGTTAACTTTGTATGAATGAGTATTTTAAATCTTGTAGTTGAACTACTGGTAAAGCACATAGGTATTGAATCCAGAGGAAGACAAACAGTAAAAACCACCATTAAAACTTAGCTAATTGTATCAAAGGGGGGAAAAATAATTCCTTCCTGACCCCAGTAACTTACAATCGGATTACTCCCTGGATCAATCCTCTCTATTTAATTATACATTTAAATTGTTAAATGATTATGCTGCTACTGACATAAAGGCTAATAAGATCACAACTTTTGAAACCTTGTAAAATACAAAGTTAACAATGCAAACATGTAAAGTACAATTGTCAAAAAATACAGTGATCTTGAATATTGAATCCAGAGGAAGGCAAACCAAAAAAAAAAACGTGGTCAACTTTTTGAAAAAAATGAATTCCTTCCTGACTCCATTAACTGGTGATCAGATTGTTTCCTGGATCAATACTCCCTATGTAATTAAACATGTAAATTAAAGAAGAAATGGTCATCATTGTACTAACATGAACTCTTAATTATATACAATAAAATAACTTTCTCCATCATTTAAAATACAATTTTAACATTACAAACAGGAACTTAATGTAGTAACATGTAACCTTGAATTTTTAGAAAATGCAACATAACTGTTTTGTGGGGGCAATCATGTGAAAAGGCCACATCTAAGACATTGCAATTTGATTATTTGTTTGCAAGTCCAAGTGGTTCCCTTGAAAAGAGCCAATGAGACTTGTAAGTTTGTCTATGAGATATAACTACTTTTTCTTCTTGTTTTAGTATTTTTTTCTAAATGTTTTCTTTCTTCTTGTAGTTCTGAAAAATGGCAGATAGAGTATCGTAAGTGAAATAGCGGTCCTCTAAAAAGAGTCCCAGTGACATTCTAGTTTGTCCTGTAAGTAAAACCACTCTTCTCTATGTGTTTTTACATTTTATAGAGTTTCTTAGTGAAATAGTGGTCCATTAAAAAGAGCCAGAGTGACATCAACTTTCGTCCTCAAAATAAAACCACTGTTCTCTATGTTTACAGAACCTCATAGTACAAATTGTTTTTTGTAAAATTGCATCCATCCTCTAATAAATCACCCTGACTTTGATTTTCTTCAACATGAACTTTAATTTCCTCTGGATTGTTGCATCTATAAAAAGCAACATAGAGTTGTCCATGTACAAATACAGGTTCCTGTAAAGAAATACCCACAGAATTAAAAGTTTGTTCTGATTTATTAATGGTCATGGCAAATGCCATGATAATGGGAAATTGTCTCCTTTGAAGGACAAAAGGTAAACCACTCTCACTTGGAGCCAAATCAATTATTGGTATAAAAACTAGTTTACCAGTTATAATTTCTGCATGTATAAAATAATCTTTTAAATCCTGCACAATTAATCTGGTCCCATTACAAAGTCCTTTTTGGGATTCATATTTCTCAGTAGCATGGCAATGCCTTTTTTAAATTGCATTCCAGAGGGAGTTAAAGAATTTACAAATTCCATAGAAAAGTTGGATTCACTGTCTTGGTCATCAGCCAGAACCGAATCTGCACCGTAATACAATTTTGTTGGTGCATTGATGAATTTTAAAATTTCGTTATTCAGATTTAAGGCGTTTTTTTTATGTTAATATCACTTTGTTTGCAATGTCTGAATAATCGTCGTTATTGATTGTATTCAGAAAGATTGCCGCTATTAGTGATTCTTTGCAAATCATTTGTGGTAGAATTTTTACGGTGTCATCAGGTAGATTATATATTTGTGGATGTTTTCCTTCTCCAATTTGAATTAGCCAATCATTGAATTAATTTTGGCCTTCAGATATCATATTTGTTTCTAATTTTAGGTGAGTAAATATTTTCCACACTTGTCTTTATACATGTTTCGACAATATCAGTCCGATTTCCATGTGGCACAACAGGTAATGTTTGCCTAAAATCTCCTCTTAACAACATGACCTTTTCACCAAATGGCAAATCATTGTCCATAACTTCTTTTAATAATCGATCAATACATTGCAGGGCATGACATGACATCATTGTTGCCTCGTCTATTATAAATAATTTACTTTGTTTAAATTTTTTGGCTTGTAATTAATTTGAATATCCGACACTGATGTTTCTAAAATGGGAACCGGCAGTTTAAATCCACTATGCACAGTTTTGCCAATTCTAGTTGTTGCAAATGGCATTGCTATTTGACCCTGTGCTCGAATGTAACTCATCTAACAATTATACAGATATGTTTTTTGCTGATCCACCAGGGCCATCTCGATAGAAATAACGGCCTTTGACCATTTCATCATCTGTTGCATTTGTGTCAGAGCTAAATGCTTGCAATTGTAATGTTTTTAAAGTTGGCAGTTTTTATTGTGTTTTTTGTTGTTGAAGCTCAGTGTCACAGTTAATTTCATCTATAAATCTCAGTGTCAAAGTTAATTTCATCTATAAATCCTGGATCAGGCAATTTAAACTTGTACAATTTAATCCATGAGCCAGAAATATTTCTTGATTTTCCATTAATGCTCTTAATAGTGCAATGTTATTGTAACATTTCAAATAGTCTTCACACATATTTAATTAAAATGTTTCCCACAAAGCTAATGCATCAGGTACATTGCAAAAGATGCAAATTAATGCAAATTGCTCTCTCATTTGCTTTGGCATTTGACTTAGTGCTGCTTCTTCCAAACACCTCTCCCATTTGGTATCATCTGCTATGAAGTTTTGATGTCTTGCAGCTAATTGGAAAGTATCATACACTATGTCATTTACTGTGCGTAAATGTTCATAACTTTATGCACCAGGAACATGTAAAAGAAGTAATCTTAAACTGAAACGTTCAATGTCTCTTGGACTGACTGTATAAATTCTTGGGATCATTTTATGAGTATATTTTTTTTGTTGTCTCCATTGGCCATTTCCAAATACATAGTGATATGGAATCTGAATGTATGAAAATTGTCTGACCTCAGTGTCCTGACAATTTAATTGAAACCAAGCAGTAAGTGTTGATGCTCCATGTTCATTTTGTGCTAAAGCATTTCTTTCATTCCCTGCAGTAAAGCAAACAAATTGACCTTGTGGCAAATGTACAACTAACCGATACACAGCATGTGACCGATCATGCATTTCAAATTTGAGAAGACGTCACATTGCTTCTGGAGCATTGACATAGCGAGCATCTAAATAATTAGAAAGTTTGTCATGTAAAATTGGATTGTCTTGTTCATTTTGTGCATCTTGCACAACAACAGTTGCTGCATCATATCCTTTGAATATATATTTATACACATATTTGATGGATTTGATAGAAGTGCAAGCTTCCACATGTATGTGTGCATTGTACTTCATCAGCAAATGTGGATTGTATGGAACTACATATCTATTATCGACCTTCTGGTTACGAATAATAGCAGTTTGTCCTTCTCTTCTTTTATACAAAGGGTATCCAACACAATTTGCAAAAGTCTGCATTTGAATTTGTATTGATATCTCCACATGGACCATGAATCATTCTGTGTGTTACAATGTCATAAAGTTTTGAATATTTTTCTGGATGTGGCAGTTCAGCAGTAATTACTAAAGCCACTCTCTCTGCAGTATTCAATTTATCTTTTCTTGCAGTATTAAATGTATGTGAGTATGTGGCAGGCCTCTTTTTTAAATTCAATGGTGTAAACAAAAGCCAAACATTTTCCAAATAACTCTGCTTTAGTTATATCATGTATTAATGAATTGAGTTTTATTTTGAATACTCTCGCCACTAAATCTGGTCAGTCAGAAGTATTTTTTGCCAAGTTTAAAATTTTCTTTAATCTCTGGCTATTGTGGATTACAGGTGAATGTAATTAATAAATCTGGTTTTCCAAATTTTGTCACAATAGCCATGGAAACATTGTATCTTTCTCGCATATTGCGAGGAGATCCTTGGAAAGTGGATGGCAAAATGATTGCTGGAAGGTCTTTGTTGTTAGCCAGTTCAGCGACATAATACATCAATCCACAATATTGTTATATGTGAAGTTTGTTTTGTTGAAATTTGATAAAATTTAGATTATTTGCTTTGACTTGTAGATATGAATCCATAATCCATTGTTGTGTGAGTTTTCCCCCACATAAAACAGGATTAAAATGATTGAGAATAACAGTTTGTGCCACTTTATATCCCAGCATAGAAATATTGTTTCTACCACGAACTTTACTTTTGGTATAACTTTGCAATTGTAATTTTGGTTGCCATCCTGGCTCACCATTTGGAAAGAAAATGGGATACGTCATTGGATCCAAATTACTACTTAATATATTTATATTTATAAAAGGTTGCTCTTGATTGCGTGGATATATTCTAAAATCCCGCTAAAATTGTGGTTCACATCCTCATTTTTAAAAACCATGGCAACCTCATTTACTGTTGGTAAATGATACTGTCTTTGATCAGTATTGCGATCTCTTTTCAAAACCATATTTACTCTTGGTATTGGCAATTAATGTATTTAAGCATGTTCCTGTTGGTCTTTTTCAAACTTTGCTAATTTTTTTGTATGCTTGACTATGTGGGTTGTTGCCCATAATTTTATCCAGCTGTTCAAAGACTGTGCTCAAACACTGTTTATTTTAAGGAAGCATCATCCGTTGTTCAACAGATTCCATTGTATCTAAGACATATAACTGTGCAAATTTCATTTGCTCTCTTTCTTGTGGGTGTAAATGTGAAGTGCGGTGGTAAATGTGTCTTCACTAAAACAGTAAGAACCATGTCCTGTGACATTTTCTGCTAATGTAGCGACCATTAAAGCTAATTAAATTGCACTGTTATAAGACCTGATGTTTTTTTTTAATTAGTATAATTTGGAAATGTTGGTTTGCTCATTATACTTTCTAAATATTCAGGAAATGTGTGTCTGTGGAAGTCTTACCTTTCCTTTCTGACAGCAACTAATAAACTCCCCGTCAGCTGGTCTTTCCTTAAGAAAATAATAGGCCCCACAAAACTGACAAACCACATTCATTAATCCACACAATAATGAGTGTCTACTGTTAGTGATGTAAATAAAGGACTATCCTGAGCTTCCTGAACATAGCTATCAGTACCAGTGTGTATATCAACATTGATGTCATGTTTATCAACATTGGTGTCATGAAGCAATATTGGGTCATTGGGCAATGTTTCACAGACATGTTTTTTTTTACTTTTTCTTTTTTTTGTGAAGGTCCAGCCTACTCAGTTTGTCCTTTTGCACTAATTTTTCTTTCAATGGCAAGTCTCTGTCGGTCTTCTTCTTTTAGTCTTTGTGAAGTCTCGGTCGACTGTGCATCTCTCCATCTTTGCTTCCATTCCCTTGCCGCTCTTCTTTTACGTTCTTTCTTTGGTTTCTGCTTTGTCCGCCATTTTAATATGGAATTGTAAATACAGTCATTTTAGTTTCAATTGTAATTTTTTCTTGTATAGCAAACAACATGAATCAGCACATTCTTAAAAAAATGTCTTAGTTACCTAAAGTATCAAAGGATTAACTTCATTTCCCCTTTCTGATGGTGTTGAAGTTGTATTATTTTCTGTCTTCAAATCTGTAAGATATATAATGTATTTTTATTGTACATACATGAATTAATTAATCAATAACTTTCATCAATACAAAAGCAAAAGACTTAATCGTGTTTTGATAAAGAAGGGCATCATTGAATCATATACCTGTAATGGTGATGTAATTGCAGATGAAATGCTCAGGGTCTGTGTTAATTCAGGTCCAGTGTTCACAGAGATGAGCAAACTGTAAAATGACATGAAAAGTATTGTTAATGTTTGTATTCAATTAATTCATTAATCAATGAAAGTATCATGTTTAATTTGCATACATGCAAAATGTAAGCATCAATATGAAATGTATCAGGTGTCAGAGCATAAAAACTGATTTAAATCTGTAACTGCTTTGAGGGTCCTATCCCTGTCAGGCAATGAGCATTAATATAAATATATAAGTGCAGTGTAAAATATATCCTTTTTTAACTGCAAATATCCATTTTTTTGTAGGTCCAGAGCATAATAAACTGATGAAAGTAACTGCACTGTAAAGTATATTTTTTGTTTACTGCAGTGTAAAATATATATATTTTTGAGGTCTCAGAGCATAATAAAGTAATGTAAGTAAAATCAGTGCACTACAAAATGTCCTTATTTGCAAAATATCCATTTATTTTATTTCAGGGTCCTATTACTGTCATGCATTAATACAGAAATGTAAGTATAGTGTAAAATATTGTAATTATTAATTAATGAATTAATTTACTTTAATGAATAAGGGCCTCATTCTATTATCGGCCGCAGCCGTTGCGGGGCCGTAAGGACCGGCCGCAAGCTATTCTGCTATTCTATTCCCTTACGGCCGGGGATTCCGGCAGGCTTGCGGCCGGTGCCTTGCTATCTCTTGCGGCCGCTCGCGCCGGAGGAAAGCCTTTGATCTAAAACGGCCGCAAGAGATTTGCAATTCAATTGCTCCGGGAAACCTCTCTGCAAGGCTAAAAACGAGCCGCAGCTTACTTGCAGGAAAGAGGTCTCGCTAGCACCAATTAAGCACATAAAATAGCTCAAATAAAGCCATCCTGCACTTTGAGAAGACTATAAAGGGATTTTAGGTGTTAGAAAAAATAGCACATAATTATCCTGTACTCAAATCCGTAAAATATTTTATTTTTAATATCCGTAAAATATCCATGTAAAAAGTCCAGAGTGCTTGGAGCACCTCAGACACACCCACGCCGCAGCCGGAAAATAAACAGTTAATTTGAACTCGGGTTTGGGCTGATGTGCAAGCTTGAGAGTGGGTTCCTTTTAATCCTCATGTCCCCCAATATGATCCCTAGCATTTACAGAGCTGTACAGTGCAGGCTTGAATTTATTTTTCAGTTTTTATATTTCACAGATTACGGCCGGTTCCAAGATATGCGGCCGGCCGTAAAAGGAGATCCTTGCGGGGCCGTATAATAGAATCGCGAGTTAACTGAACTCTCGCAAGGAATCGCAGCCTTACGGCCGATTTACGGCCGATAATAGAATGAGGCCCTATGTGTATTAGGAAGACTTAAACACAATACAGAAATCTAACTGCAGTGTAAAGAGCTTTTTTTCTTAGTGCAGTGGAATTTTGTTAGCAATTAATAAATGAATTTGAGATTATTAATAAATGAATTAATGAGTACATTTGTTATAAAGAGCTAATCATAATACAGATATAGTTACATAGTCATTTTTACATAGTAATTTAGGTTGAATAAGACTTTAGTCCATCAAGTTCCAACTTTTTAGATCTCCTCTGATCTGCAATACACAGATTTATTGTTAATTGATCCAGAGGAAGGCAAACAGAAAAAAAAAAACAGTGAAACTTTGCCAATTTTCTTAACAGGAAAATAAATATAAAATTCCTTCCTGACCCCAGATACTGGCGATCAGATTCATCCCTGGATCAATACTCCCTGTCTTTTTATCCAGGATAGCTCTTAATGCCATTTTAATTTTAAAATATATCCAATCCCTTCCTAAAGTTATCTATTGAATCCGCTGTCACCACCTCCTTTGGTAGAGAATTCCACAGATTAACCACCCTTACTGTGAAGAACCTTTTTTTTTTTTTAAGGTGAAATCTTTTTACATCTAATCTCAAAGGATGATTCCTTGTCAGTTGAAAACCTCTTGGCAAAGTTCACTTGACAAAGCCTTGTATTGACCCTGGATATATTTATATAAGGTAATCATAACCATTCTTAGATGCCTTTTTCTAGAGTAAATTAGTTTCATTTTGTTAGTCTTTCTTCATAACTTAGGCCCTCCATTCCCGTTATTAGCTTTGTTACCCTTCTCTGTACTTTTTCCACCTCTAAAATATCCTTTTTATGTAGTGGTGCCCAAAATTGTACTCCATATTCCAAATGAGGGAGTACTAGGGATTTGTATAGTGGGAAAATTATATGTGCTTCCCTTGCTTCTATACGCTTCTTAATACATGCTAATATTTTACTTGCCTTTGCAGATGCTGCTTGGCATTGAGCACTGTTACCTAGGCGGTTGTCCACAAGTACTCCCAGATCCCTTTCAATATCTGATACCCCTAGATTTGCTCCATTAAGATTATAAATTGCATGGCTATTTTTCCTTTCCAGATGCATAACTTTACACTTATTTGTATTAAATCTCATCTGCCATTTAGATGCCCATTCCTCAATTTTATGTAAATCCCCTTGGAGGGAAAGCACATCATTATCTGATTTGTCATCAGCGAAAATGGAGACCCCACACTCCAATCCTACCTCTAAGTCATTAATAAATATGTTAAAAAGGAGAGGACCTAATACTGAACCCTGAGGAACCCCACTTACCACATTAGTCCAATCAGAGTATGTTCCATTTACAACAACCCTTTGCTTCCTGTCTTTTAGCCAGCTCTTAATTCATGAGCAGATATTTACTGCAATTCCTGTATCCCTTAGTTTGCTCAATAGTCTCCCAAGTGGCACTGTATCAAAAGCCTTTGCAAAATCCAAATAGACTACATCCATTGAGTTGCCTTGATCCAAGTTCCTACTAACCTCCTCATAGAAACTAGTTAGGTTTGTTTGACATGACCTATCCTTTATAAATCCATGCTGGCTCCTACTTATAATCGTGTTTGAATAGACATATCCCTGTATATTATCCCTTATTAACCCTTCTAAAAGCTTTCCCACTACCGAAGTGAGACTCACTGGTCTATAATTCCCCGGATTAAATATAGGTATCACCTCTGCCTTTCTCCAGTCATCTCGTAGGGACCCTGTGTTGGGTGAATATTTAAACATTAGATATAATGGTTTTGCTATTACAGAGCCCAGTTCCCTCAGTACCCTTGGATGTATTCCATCAGGACCTGGTGCTTTATTAACATTTATTTTTTCCAACCTCTTTTGGATTTCTTCTTGCGTTAACCATTTATTTGGTGAAGGTACTGTAGCCCCATTATGTTGCAGTGACCCAACCACTGGTACCTCCCTTGTGTATACCGAAGAAAATAACCTATTTAGCTCATCTGCCTTTTCCTGGTCACTAATTATCAGATGGCCTGTGTCACATTGTAATGTTCCTATAGCTTCCCTCCTGGCCTTTTTCCCATGAATATATAAAACATTTTTTTAGGGTTAGTCTTATTCTCCTTTGCAACTAACTTTTAATTTTCACCAGTCTAATAGCCCTTTTGCAAGCCTTGTTGATTTTCTGGTACTTACGTAAAACATTCTCTGTTCCTTCTTGTTTGTATAATTTAAATGCTTGTTTTGTACTCCTCATCTTCATCTTTAATTCATTGCTAAGCCACATGGGTTGTGATTTACTTCTTCTACTTTTATTTCCACATGGTATATGGTGATAAGTATGTTTATTTAGAAAGGATTTGAACGTTGTCCATTTATGTTCAGTATTTTTACCTGTTAGTTCTCTGTCAGTCGTACGTCCCTGGCGGTGTTTTGTGTGCCTCAGGGTCATTTTTTCATTTTTTTCAGCCACCATTTTTTTCTGTCCCAGTCTATACGTTGTATTACTGCCCTTAGATCGTTAAAATCTGCCCTTTTAAAATTAAGTTTTCGTTAGCCCCGTACAGTTATGTTTTTTTAATTCAATCTCAAATGAGACTGTGTTGTGATTACAGTTTCACAAAGGTTGCCCTATTTGAACATTTGATACCATATCAATATTATTTGTGATGACTAAATCCAAGATAGCCTCATTTTTAATAGGTTCTTGTATAACCTGGGCCAGATAATAACTGCAGTGTAAAATATACATTTTTGTTCCTGCAGTATAAAACATATTTCATGGTCTTATGTCTGTCAGACAATGAGCATTAATACAGATATATAGGTGTAGTGTAAAATATAGTAATTGTTAATTAATTAATTCATGTTAATGAATAAGCGTATTAGGAAGACTTAAGCATAATACAGACATATAACTGCAGTGTAAAAGACACCTTTTTTTTAGTGCAGTGGGCACATTTTTTTGGAATTGACATTATTAATAAATTAATGAATAAATGTATGATAAAGAGGTAAGCTTAATACATATACATAACTGCAGTGTAAACTATACATTTTTCTTCCTGCAGTCAAAATGTTGTAAAAAAATGTTTAAGTGATTTCTAAGAATTAATGTACATTCATAATTACATAATAAATGAATAAATGTATTAAAAAGAGCTAAGCATACTAAATATATATAAATACAGTGTAAACTATACATTATTTTTAGTGCAGTAGAAAATATTTTTTATATTTCTTTTTATTTATATTAATAATTATTTAATAAATAAATTAATATACTTTACCTATTTATATTTAATAGCCAGCAATCAATATCCTGAAGAGCTAACCATCTCTTTGGATTTTTCGGCAGCAGAAAATGTACGTTCCTGTGTATAAGTCTTATGTGCCTGGAGGTGTTTTGCTTGGTTAGGGGTCGCGTAGCCACTTTTTATTTTTTCGGCCGCCATTTTTTTTTTCGCTTAGCCAATTTTCAAGTGGCAAAACTGCTTAAATTCGACTTAAGTTTGCGTGCAACCTCACTCCCAGACGTGCAGGTTGCCCTCCATTCTGTGTGTGATTTTTTTTAATGTTTTTTTTGTTATTTTTCTGTGGTTTTGGTGTTTTTCGATGTATGCGGTTCTGATGTTTGCGACCTTGTATTTTTTTATTTTTCGAAGTCCTGTGGGTCTTACTTTTTTTTCTAAGTCCTAATTTCCTTATGCCGCTTTGTTTGTTTTTTTCTAAGTCCTGTGGCTCATATTTTGTTTTTCAAAGTCCCGATTTTCTGGGTTGTTTTTTTACCAAGATTTAGCTGCCATAGAGCCTCCACCTCTGCAAATGCGGATACTCGCTTTGCGAGGTCCGCATTTGTGGCCTGCTCTTCTCGAGAGTCCACATTTGCGGCAAGCAATGAGCCTTTGGCCTTTGGCTCATTGCAGCTGATCTGGGAGCTTCCACCTCCTCAAATGCAGCCCTCGCTTTGCGAGGTCCGCATTTGCGGCCCGAATTGTGGCCCTCTCCTCACGAGCTCACAGAGCGTGACGAGGACTCGCAGCTTGACAATTATATTATTTGAACACAGATGTACTATTTATTTACTATATATATATATATATATATATATATATATATATATATATATATATATGTGTGTGTGTGTATATAGATATATATATGTATATATATATATAGTAAATAAATAGTACATCTGTGTTCACATTTGAATGTCTAAAATAAGTTACAAAACCCGCTTCCAGCACAGAATTCTGAGAAAAAAAGTTATTACACTGCATTCTGGGAAACTGGGTTGGGACATGCAAATGTGCTAACAAATGCCTCACTCTTCAATCCATTGCCATTTTCAAACATGGCTTCTTTTAAGCTTATGCCTGCTCCATTACACAGATTTAATGCAAAGCCAAGGTTGGAGTTTACACAAGCTGAGAATCCTATGCATGTACAGCTGTTTCAAGCTTACTGGCTATTATCAGCATGGAGCGGGATCTCAGCTTGTGTTGTGGATCTTATGAGTAGGTAGTTCCCCACAGCAATCATTTATAATATGGTGGGCAAAAGAGTGATAAAAGCCCTCCACTGTACAGTAATACAATAAATAAATAGTACATCTGTGTTCACATTTGAATGTCTAAAACAAGATAAAAAAAAACCTGCTTCCAGGTAAATTCCCCCTCTCATAGAAAAATAACACATTAGCGCTACTCCATGAAATTTACTAAATCTCAACTATAATAATTAGGTCTGTGATGAGGCACCGTAATGCACAATGCAGCACTGTATATCTACTCTGCATGAAAAGAGGAGTTAGTTGGGTTTTTTTTGTACTGAGGCTATTTTTTTCAGGTGGAAGCCCTTTCTGTGGGCCAATGAGAGGAGTGAGGTTCATTGAACAATGTATAAAAGGACTGGCATGGGTGTGGCATTTGTGGAGTCCCAATGGGGAGGTGCTGAGGTGGTGGTGGGCTTGGTGATGGTAATGTCCAGGAGCTGGTGGTGGTGGGAAAAGGAGGTGGTAGTGGTAGGGATCATTGGTCCATCCTGAAGGAGAACCTGGGTGGAGAGTTAATCTGGGGGAGGAGAGGGCCAGTGGGGTCAATTGCCACCGGTGTGGAGGAAAGTCTGGCAAGTTCCCCAACAGACTACATGAATCTGAAATCCTCCTCCTCATATCCCATGCCCTCTGATCTTAGCCTTGTCTCCTACTCCTCCTGAGATGAATTCTGGGGGACAGGGACACGAACCTCAATAGCCAAAGCTTCCGCCTCAGGCTCCGTAGAGGACCCAGACCTAATGCCAGCTAAAATAAGAAAATATTAGTGTATGAGGTAATAGCATTGTGTGATCATTTGATCTCTGTGTGTTCCTATATATCTCACATAATGTTGTTTTGAACCTGGATGGTTCAATTATTATCAATTGAGTGGAGTTATCATTTGCTACATGTGATCATTGATTTTTATTATGAGCTTGGCAATGATTCATATACTGATTCCTTCTGCGATGTGCACTATGCAACATGCTGCTGAGACGTGATCCCTGATAGGATAGAACATTATACTGCACAGCCATCCCTACATAGTCTGTATCTGCATATGCTGCAGTGAGCACACTTATACATGGACTCTATTGGATGTTTACACAAAATCCTCAAAATATTACTTAACACAGGGTCACTACCAGATGACTGGAGAAAAGCAGATATGATAGCAAGAGCAAATCAATCGAATCATAGACCTGCAAGCCTCAATTCTGTAGTGGGAACGTTTTTAGAAGGGTTAATAATGGATAGTATACAAGCATATGTCTGTTTGAACAAGATTACAAGTAGGAGTTAACACAGATTTATGAGGGATAGGTCATGTCATATTTGATAACAAATTAGTTTCTATGAAGAGGTTAATAGGAATTTAGATCAAGGCAACTCTGTGGATGTAGTCTTTTTGGATTTTGCAAAGGCTTTTGATACAGTGCCACATGGAAGTCTATTGCAATTCCTGTATCCCTTAGTTTGCACAGTAAATATCTGCTCATGGATTAAGAGCTGGCTAAAAGACAGGAAGCAACAAGTATTTGTAAATAGAACATAATTTGGTAAGTGGGGTTCCTCAGGGCTCAGTATTAGGTTCTCTCCTATGACTGGAAAGTAGTGTCTCCATTTTTGCTGACAACACAAAGTTGTGTAAGGTAATTGAATCAGAAAATTATGTGCTTTTCCCCCAGAGGGTTTTGCATAAATTAGACGAATGGGCAACTAATTGACAGATGCTATTTAATATGAATAAATGCATCTTAATGGAACAAATATAGGGTTTTGGGATATTGAAGGGGACAACCACCTAGGTAACAGGGCTCAATGCCAAGCAGCAGCTAATAAGGCAAATAACATATTAGCATGTATTAAGAAGGGTATAGAAGCAAGGGAAGCAAATATATTTCTGGCACTATACAAATCCCCAGTATGCCCTCATTTGGAATATGGAGTACAATTTTGGGCACCACTTCACATAAAGGACATTTTAGAGCTGGAAAAAGTACAGAGAAGGGCAGCAAAACTAATAAGGGGAATTGAGGGGCTTAAGCTTATTTTCTCTAGAAGAAGAGGGGATATTATTACATTATATAATAACATCCAGGATCAATATAAAGCTTTCTCAAGTGAATTTTTTGTACCAAGATGTTTTCAACTGTCAAAAGGACATCCTTTGAGGTTAGAAGTAAAATAATTCCACCTTAAAGAAAGAAAAGGGTTTTTCATAGTAAGCGTTGTTAAACTGTGGAATTGTCTACCAAGGGAGGTAGTGACAGCAGATTCAATAACTTTAGGTAACTTTAAAACGGGATTGGATATATTTTTAAATAAAAAGGGCATTCACTGTTAACCTTGGTAATTAGAAAGGGAGCACTGACCCAGGGAGGATTCTCCCCCCCCCCCCCCCCCCTTTTGAGACAATTGGCTAAGTTTCAATGTTTTTTTGTTTTTCTGTTTCCCTTCCTCTGGATCAATTAACAACTAATCTGCATATTGCAGATCATAGGAGATCTAAACAGGTTGATCTTGATGGACTAAAAGTCTTTTTTCAACCTTACTTACTATCAGCCTCATTCAATTGCTACTTTTTTCAGCTCCGAGTTCGCAAGTGCAAAACGGAGGCAACTTCCCTATTCACTTGTCTCCATTTTGTGACCACCGATCAAGTTCTGAGTAAAGGCCTATTCCTATTCAATTACCCGATCCCTCCTACTCCAAAAAAGTATCCCAGCTCGCAAAACGGAAATGCAGGATGAAGTTCTGCTTGTGCTCAGGAGGACTTGAAAGGGCTTTAGAAGCCCTTATATATGGTCCCAGATATGTCCCCAGTGCACCTAACACCCCGCACACTCCTACACTAGACCCCAATAATGCAGGGGTCCCAGGGTCCCCACATTAACCCCTTGCTGCGGGGGTCCCGATTGGTTCCCCCACAGTGTGCCCACAATAACCCCATGCTGGGGGTCCCCATATTAACTCCCACTGACACCTAAAATTAACCCCCAATGTCCCCACATTAACCCTTGCAGTGGGGGTCATGATCGTGTCCCCCACCGCATTTAAAATGTTTATATTCTCCGCTGTGGGTTCTTAAAGGGCCCACGGCACACTAATAGTTATGGCCGGCAGCGGGGGTACTGTAAATACCCCCACCTGCACCTAATATTAACCCCCCAATGCTTGGGGTCGCCACCGCCACCGGGTTTGCTGTTGTGCCGTGTTCTTTCCATTTCATTACGATTGATTTGATGGTGCTCCTGGGGATCATCAAAGATTTGGATATTTTTTTATAACCTAACCCTGACTTGTACTTCTCAACAACATTGTTCCTTACTTGTTTGGAGAGTTCCTTGGTCTTCATGGCAGAGTTTGGTTAGTGGTGCCTCTTGCTTAGGTGTTGCAGTCTCTGGGGCCTTTCAAAAAAGGTGTGTATATGTAATGACAGATCATGTGACACTTAGATTGCACACAGGTGGACAGCATTTCGCTAATTACGTGCCTTCTGAAGGTAATTGGTTGCACCAGAGCTTTTTATGGGCTTCATAACAAAGGGGGTGAATACATCCGGACATGCCAATTTTCTGTTTTCTATTTCTAAAAAATAGTTTTACGTATATATTTTTCTTATTTCACTTCACCAATTAAGATTATTGTGTTCTGATCCATAACATAAGATTCAGATTAACAGAACATTGAACTTAAGGCTGTAATGTAACAAAATAGGTAAAAAGTCAAGGGGGGTGAATACTTTTGCAAGGCACTTTACACTACCTACCTAACCCCTTATTAACCCCCGTTCCACTAATTACAAAAAATTAAATAAAAAGTCACCGAAAATAAAAAAGCTATGTTACAAAAAATAAAAAAGAACATTACAACCCCCCCACTACAGAAAATAAAAAAGCTATGTTACAGCAATATACACAATAAATACAGTTCAAATATATCCCTATCTACATATTATTTAACCATATCTACATAAATTAACCCCTATCTAAAAAACATCAAACCCTGTTTACAATACAATAACCCCTATCTAAAATACATTAAACCCTGTTTACAATACAATAACCCCTATCTAAAATACATTAAACCCTATATACAGTACAATAATCCCTGTCTAAAATACATTAAACCATATCTACAATACAATAATCCCTATCTAAAATACATTAAACCCTATCTACAATACAATAACCCCTATCTAAAATACATTAAACCCCATCTACATACATTAAAAACCCTAAATCTAACCTAAAATAGAATAAATAAGACCACTTACCTTGCCTAGATGTCACTTCAGTGATGATGGGTTTCATGGTGCAGGTCTCACTCCTAGGAAAAAAAGAAACATAAAATTAGTACAAAATGTAACACTACATAAAAAAAATAAACATTCAAAATATTCAAAATATTCAACTTAACTTTCCAGCATGTTCCCGTCCTTCTTATTGTCTTCTCCGGCTTGTCCCCTGGAATAAATAAACATTACATTAGTCACGAATACACATAAAAACTACAATAAACATAGTATACATTAAAATTACCTCGGCACAATGTCCCCGTCCTCCTGGATTTCTGCCCCGACTGAGTTAATTTTTATATAGTGCGGTTCCCTTAAGGACCTTTACGGTCCTTTAAGGACCCGCAAGGCGGTAAATTTGAATTTTGAATGCATTGGGACCCCCATTGCAAGGGTTAATGTGGGGACATTGGAGACCCCCAGCATTGAGAGAGATGTGCTGCCGGCCTTAACCATTTGTGTGCCGTGGGCCCTTTAAGCACCCGCGGTGGGGAATATTTACATTTTAAATGCAGTGAGGGTCACAATCGTGACCCCCACTGCAAGGATTAATGTGTGGACATGGTAGGGGTCCCAATGTGGACCCCCAGCATGGTGTTAATGTGGGGACCCTGTGGGGGTCCCGCGTTCAGGACCCCAGCATCATGTGGTTCATGTGTGGGGACCCCCACATCATTATGGTTCATGTGGGGACCCTGCAGGGGTCCGATTGGGACCCCTGAATTAGGGTTACATATTGGGAGCCTGCGAGAACACTCGCAGCTTTGAGTACCATCAATCATGACGGTCTCAACTCCCATTGGTTGATTTTCATTGGAAGTTATTATCTGTAAGTATTTGTCACACATTTGATGCAGCACACCAATGACAGTGATATGTAAGCTTCTTACATCTCCCTCTCTCCCTTCCTCTCCTCCACTCCCTCTCTCCCTATCACTCTCTCCTTCTCCTCCAGTCCCCCTGGCCCCCTCTCTCCTCCTCTTTTCCTCTTTTCCGTCCCACCTTTCCCCCACCATTCCTTCCTCCATCAACACAATCCCAAAAGTAAAATAGCAATACATTTAAATATTTGCTTTTGTATTTGAGGTAAAAAAAAAATTAGTATTATGTATTTTAATTTTTAATAATGGATGGGGTGCATGGGTGCTTTGGCCTAGTATAGCTATATGTGGTATTATGTATGTTATGTGTTACAAGTGATTATGTGTATTAAGTATTAACCTGCTCTCCAACCTCTCAAATGTTCTGCTCTCTCTCAAAAATCTATAACTCAGTCAATGTTGGGGGGGTAAACTCACAAATGTATTATATCTAATTTGACGTTGGCCATTTTCTATATATAGTTCCTATCGCTGGGTAACAAGAAATTGTGGCAAAAAATTCTGTAAAATTGTGAGGATTGGTGTAAGTTTGCAGGCGCCGCCTCAATATTATTGATAAGAGCTGGGTTTATGAGTTTCGGCTGAGATATGCGAAGTTACAAGTGAACTGCATTGAACACAAATGTAACATTACTGAAATAAGCTCCTGCAGTCAAAATTAAGTAGTTTCTTAATTTACATAGCCAAAATGAATGAGGCTCTTAACAAGCAATTTTTCTTTTACCTCCGGAAGTACATAACTGAAAATGAAAATGGAAAATGGAATATGAATGTAAATAAAAATATAAAGTTATCCCCAGAAATAAAACCTCAAATATGAAATTGTTGCATTTTGTCAGCTTCAGCATGTTACCATTTAGTAATAAACCTCAATACAGACATGAAAGCTATTTCAACATGCAGAATCATATATTAAAAGTTGTTGTTGTTTTTCAGATGATATTAAAAAATCTTTTGTGCAAAGCAAAGTTTCAGCAGTCTTTATGTAAACCTTTAGTCCATCCATTTGGTAGCTGCAGCTGTTGGTTCCCACTGTGCTTCCAGAAAAGGTGCATTGAAAAGTGAAGACTTTAGGGTTGGCATTGCCAAAGAGACAGTGTAGAAGCAATAACTGTAGGGCCCTTCTGAAGAAGCCCTACAGTGGGAGAAACACAGAGATATTGCCAGCTCAGTTTTACATATCTAAATATCAATATGCTTTATGTGTGCATATTAAAGTTCATTACACTCACATGAAATAACTCAGACTTCAAATGGTCCCTTTTTATGGGATATCATACACAAGTACCCTTTGTACTCCGCTGATGGCGGCCCTGAGTAGGAATCTGCAGAAAACATTAGAAAATGAAAAAAAAGATATTAGTTTATGAAGATTTATGAAGATTGGAAATTATTAGAACAGCAGCATATTTAGACGATTTCTAGAAGAAGAAGATGTAGTAACATTTATAACATATGAGCATGTTCTGGTATTGCAGGTATTCAGTAGGCAAGATACCTGCAATGCCAGAATATGCTTATGCCATTGACTATAAAAGAGTGATTACTGATATTTGCATCTCGGCAGTATATATGTGGGATAAATTGTACAGAATGCACAGAGAAAGTACTAAGGGCTCTAAGATAAAGCCTTAAGTTATAACAACATAACATTCAATGCTAATATGACCAAGAATATCAGAACTTGCAGTGCCTACATTAATCTGAATAAATTATTTCTGAGAAGCCTAATTTGCTCCAGCAAACAAAACGAAGAACTAACTGCAGGGATAATAGGCAGAGCGCCAATGGTCCCCAGACCCACTGGGATGCCATCTAAGAGAGTCAGCCGAGTCTGACGATGTCCCTCTTCATAATTCAGAACTTTTGAACTTCCAACATTATGTGAATATATGCTCTGATTGTAGTTTGAGACATTAAGATTTACAGTTTAACCCCATCATGGATGCATTGTGTATTTTAGTCATATAAAAAAGAATTATACATTTATTAACTGGATGTCACTGACTATTCTTTACATTACAATATCAACTAAATAGGAGACTCATAAGCTTAATTTAAGGAACCATCCTACAATGAAAAATGCATATGCTTGAGACATTTGAGTCTGATTTAAGCATAATTAATCAGAGATAAGGTTTTACATAGCTAGTTTTTATGACTCTGACAATCCATATATTTGTCCATAATATTTTGGTGAAGATGTTTGTGAGAGGGATGTTTTCTTGCTGAAGGAACAGAACTTTTTGCAAGCTTTAGATTAGGCTTAGGTGTTTTTCGATTGTGAAAAAACACCAAATATGCCTCAAGTTCACTTGCAACCTCACTCACAGGCTCCCTGGCTCTCCCCCTGTGCTGTCTGTGAGTGTGTAAGTTAATTTGAAGCATATTTGTGTTTTTTTGCTTAGCTTCCATGTTCCGTGGTTCGGCCGTTAAACTCGTACTTTCCCAGCCTAAGTCCCACGGGTCTTGCAATGAGCACCACAGGCGCTCATCGCGAGCCCTGCAACGAACACCTTTGGAGCACCCTAAGTCATGAGCCCCTCGCGATGAGTGCCTGCAGTGCTCATTGCAGCCCCACAACTGCGGGCTTCACTTTGCCAACAGTTGCGGCGCTCGCATTGCGAGGGCCGCAATATTTAACATTGCATGACCAACGGCCCATATATCCACAACTATTATATGTGAATCTCCATCACCTCTTCTTCTTCCTTAGCCCACACCCCTTTTTCTACTCAAAGAAAAAGAAGCACACCTATCAGGCTCCAGCCACGGCCAATTGACAAAACCAGACAAGATGGAATGTTTTGTACATAGAGTCTTCAAAAAAGTATTCTCTTACATTTTCTTATCCTTATAGTTTCCACAGCTGCTAATAATATTAGTTTTGTTACACAATTAAATAAATACACCCATTGTCTCTTAAAGAACTACAGCAGTTCTTTAAGAGATAATGGGTGTATTTATTTAAGTTGGGATCAGTATGGTTTATAAAGTAGAGTTAAATATCCCCACTTCCTATATTTTCTGCCGGAACTTTTTATCAAATAGAGTTAAAGTTTGAAATTGAGATTTTTTATGTTTTAAGTTAATTTCTCCTCACATATCCCTGCTAACTCCATTTTAAATTAAGTTAAATAAATAAATATACCCAATGTACAGTATACTAGCATAGCCTGGAGTATTATGTATTTGCAAAGTCGTAGTGATAGCGGTTGCCGAAAGAGAGGCATAAAAGTAGTATATTTATATATAACAGGAAATAATAATGAACAAATAATCTGGCGTTTTGCTGTGTGACTGTCAAGATAGGAATACTATAGCTAGTAACAAAAATATATAGTATTTTGTCTCAATATAAGCATTTTTCTCATCTCTGTTCCTAATAATCACATTAACCTATTTAAAATGACTTGGTTTAAATAGAAGAGCCCATTGTTAACTAAAGTAATATATCAGGGTGTTGCCATTAGTATAGTTTATTCATATTTCAATAAGGTATTTGATACAGACTTAGGGCCTCATTCTATTAGCGGCCGCAGCCGTTGGGGGGTGCCGCAAGGACCGGCCGCAAGCTATTCTGCTATTCTATTCCCTTACGGCCGGAGGCTCCGGCAGGCTTGCGGCCGGTGCCTTGCTATCTCTTGCGGCCGCTCGCGCCAGAGGAAAGCCTTTGATCTAAAATGAGTGCAAGAGTTTTGCAATTCAATTGCTCCGGGAAACCTCTCTGCAAGGCTAAAAGCGAGCCGCAGCTTACTTGCAGGAAAGAGGTCTCGCTAGCACCAATTAAGCACATAAAATAGCTCAAATAAAGCCATCCTGCACTTTGAGAAGACTATAAAGGGATTTTAGGTGTTAGAAAAAATAGCACATAATTATCCTATACTCAAATCCGTAAAATATTTTATTTTTAATATCCGTAAAATATCCATGTAAAAAGTCCAGAGTGCTTGGAGCACCTCAGACCCGCCCACGCCGCAGCCGGAAAATAAACAGTTAATTTGAACTCAGGTTTGGGCAGATGTGCAAGCTTGAGAGTGGGTTTCTTTTAATCCTCATGTCCCCCAATATGATCCCTAGCATTTACAGAGCTGTACAATGCAGGCTTGAATTTATTTTTGCGTTTTTAGATTTCTGAGATTACGGCCGGTTCCAAGATATGCGGCCGGCCGTAAGAGGAGATCCTTGCGGGGCCGTATAATAGAATCGCGAGTTAACAGAACCCCCGCAAGGAATCGCAGCCTTACGGCCGATATACGGCCGCTAATAGAATGAGGCCCATAGGGTTTATTTAGTTTGGTACTTTCTACAAAGGCTGACTGGTTATATTAGATATTTTGGTAATCTGTGGTCATAATACCAAGTATTCCATGATACTATTACTTTGTTGATACCTTTTGATGTGTTTGAACCAAAGTATCTTCTTTATGTACCTTCAAAAACAATTTCATAACTGATGAGAAAATCAATCACCTCATTTAATTGATAGACAGCGTAATTAAATTCAGGAAACGTGTTAAAACATAGCCCCCAAAAATACTTTACTTCATGTTTGATTTCCATGTTATAGCGATCCCGGCAATCAATGTGTTAATACATATACTGTAACTCGCATGTAATAGAATATCATATTTACGGCTTTATTAATATTGCATTATTCTGGAATGCGGGCCTGATCGCAAACTGAAATCGTTGCCCATAGGACTTTGAAAACTAACCTCCTGTGTTTCAGTGATGTAACGCTGACGATCTCTTTTTCCATTGGCTCTGTCTAAACCCGTAACTATGGTTTACACTAATTGATCATCCGAACGAGCTACGATTTGCGTCTCAAGCCTCTAGCTCGCAGCCCATTCTAATTTAATAGCATGCGTAACTCCAAATTTCAAGCCCGCAGCCGTTGCGAGCTTCACGTTGGAGTTATGGGCTTTGAATTTAATAGATCTGAGAGTACCATAAATCTGGAATCTGTCTTTCCCTTGTATTAAGTAGCAGCAATTATTTATCCAAATAATTCCATTGTAGTTTCATGCTCATATAACTGTAAAGAACAAGAAAATATAAATAAAAATCAATCAGAAATAAAATTGAAATTCATATGTGACAGAATTTTTTTTTTTACAATGTAAAAGATTATTAATAAAAAATAATATCTAGACAAATTACATGTGGAAGATTAGACTGATTTAAATATATATTGTATAGTATCATTTAGCTTCTAGTATTTTATTCACTTCAAAATTTTAATAGGTTAATTAAATGTGGTAGTTTCAGGGTTTTGATGGTGTTAATTGCTTTTTCTTCAATTAATGAAGGATATTTTGGGCATCTCTAAGTATTAATATGAATACATGCAAAAGCAAATATTTTGTCTTGTCAGGGTCCACAAGGTGATATTGAATATGTGCAGGTGAGTCATTGAAATCCTCTGTTCAAGAGCTATTGAAAAGCAGATAAGAGCACTTAAAATGGTTAGAATTAGTATTTAAATTGAAATCCACTGAATAGAAGAAAAATGCTGCATCATATTTTTAGCATTCACTGTTGCATTGTAAATGTATTTATCAGCATCAGAAGTCAAAATAAAATTGCATTTATGTGAACATGGTATCCCAAGCTTCCTATTTAGCATAGCTGCTATACTGTTTTATATTGTACTTTTATTTTAGAAGTACTTATAAAGTTCTCAGGAAGAGTGACTAAAATTAATATTGATCAAACTAAAACAGTATCTAATTCTGTAACAAAATATACACTATTAAAAAAAAACTATTAATGGTTTTTGGTTTCAGATTGATTTTAAATATATGTAGGAAACGTAATTGACTGTGAAGGCTGATTTTAAATGCAGTGCTTGTTAGTACATGTTTTGGACAAACACAGGGATAATTCCAACGCTCTATGAATGGCAATGCAAAACAGCTATGTGAACTTTAACTGTTATACATAAATTAGGGAGTGCAGCAGATTGCTTTTTCTAGAAGGCAGGCATTGTATTTTGTGACAAATGATGCCAGGATATGTATACCGATGCCTCAATAGTTTCTTTTAGTCCATTAGAAAAATCTATTCTTGTGTTCCAAGCCATGTTGTATGGTTAAAGGTATATGCAAGCGAGCTGGAATATGAATGCATCTGATAGAGGAGAATTAGTAGTATATGAAAAAAAAAATTGCATGAAAAAATACCAAAATAAACATTTAAACAGTTACCTTAAATTTTGCTGAATTTCTTGCATTTGCAAACTGTTTTCTATCAATGTTGACACCCCCTGAAAAGCCCAGAGACAATCTTTTTGATCTGTGAATTGAGCTACTTCTTTCCTTTAGATTTTTGTAATACCCAGAACAAGGTCTGTGTCCCTTCATTTCATCACAGGTGAAACTTCCCCCAGCCCCACTGATTTGCCCCTGTAAGCCCCCCCAAGCCCCAGTGATTTACCCCATCACTTCCCTCAGCACCAGTGAATTGCCCCTGTGATCTCTCCCAGCCCCAGTGAATTGCCCCATCACCTCCCGCAGCCCTAGTGAATTGCCCCTGTGATCACTCCCAGTCACAGTGAATTGCCTCATCACCTCTCCCAGCCCCATTGAATTGCATGGATTCACTCACACAGAGACACATGCACTCACACAGAGACACATGCACACAAAACTTTGCAGATCATTGCAGAACCATAAATCAAGCATAAATGTTCATTCGACTAAAAGAGAAATTAGAATAGGAATAAGAAGCTGAAATGTTTGGTTTCAGTACAATTATAATTTGTCAGACTTTATCAAGGAGAGGGTGTATGTCTAAAGAACAACCGTGTAACCGCTCAAGTATTTTTACTTGAATGTCAATTTATGGTCCTTTAGGGACCCAGTGTAGCAGCCTCATCTAGCTGGCTGCATACAACATTGCTGATTGGCTGCAAAGCTGAGCATTCTCACATAGACAGGGCACATTTTTACAAAAATGATCCCTCTCACGAGCCTAGCTCAATCCTGGGGGTGTAAACATCACCTTTAACAGATTTTTTCAATGCAAAGCTAAAAAAACGTAGTGCATGCAAATAAATGTAATCATAAACTACTAATTCCACTCTATCAGATGCATTCACAACCCAGCTCACTTGCATATACCTTTAAGGTTTGCATACACACAACATATAATGAAGAAATGCCTTTTGTTTCTAATATTAATGTAACATCGACCAGGTGACAATAACTGTTTGTAGTGTTGATTAGATAATGCCATTTTTAGTGTGTAATCAAAATGTAAAAAAAAATGTTAAAGTGGATGTTTACTTTGAGACTCAAAGCAACAGACCAATTATTGTTATGATGAAAGTAATGTTTTTATATTCATTGATGCATAAAGCATCAAGAGATTAAAACTGCATAAATAAACAAATACATTTTAGCTATCTTATTCAACAGATTGCTATGAAATATTATGTGAAGTTTCTTCAAAGGCATGTTATCAACAAAAGCAGAATACTTGATTGTCAGCTTTTTCTAATAAATGCAGTTTTGTGCTTCCTATAAAAAATGCCAATGATTGTAAATGTTAATGTAATATTCCAAGCACATATTTTTGGGACTTCCTTCCTTTTCCAAATTGCACTCAAGTGGAACGTACACTTATTTCTGCAACAAAAATTCTTTCTAGGCTATTGGCAAAATGAATAGCATCAACTAAAAATATTTAAAAATTTAGTCACATCCACATCTTGCAGCCTATAAGGAGCTTTCACGCTTTTGGGCTCGCTTTAGATCTTTAATACCCTTTCCTTTTGTGTCAAGGAGCTCACGAGGCGGAAAGAAGCGCTGATAAACCCACTTAGATCCCATCCTGGGCCGTCACCTCTTTCTGCCAAGCAGCTTTAGGTGGTAACTGATCTGTGACAAGCTGCCAGTCAAACAGAGCATTTCTGAAAGCTAACACAAAAGACTGAGCACTGGAGAAAGGAAAGGGAAATAGAAAAGAAACCAAACTGTATCAGCTCCTCTCTTCTGCTCATCTCTCACCCAGTCTCTCTCTCCATTTTCCTCTTAGCCAGGTTCATGGCAGGGGCAGCTCATAGCCTGTGAGATAAAGATCAGTAGCCCATTCAAACTGGGGCCTGTCCTGGCTCACTGCTGATAATAGAGGTAGAAGTGAGATTGACAGTCAGATGGAAATTAACACAAGACTTCCTTGAATGCTGGTTATTCCCAAAGGAGGAACAGAGAGAAGGAGAGAGGTAAAGACTAGAGAGAGGAAGAGTAATAAAAACAGAAGATTGTGAGCAAAAATGTCTCCGAACTCCAGACATTATGTGTTTTCCTATGAACTGTATCAGGTAACATTTGATGGACCTATTCATGTTAAGTGTGAGGGAAAAATTATTTTTTTTAACATTTCCTTTTAAAAAATATCTCTCTACATAAATCACTTACTATCACAAATTAGACATGGAGAACTCAATTTATAAACTCACCTTTTGTCATAATTGGGTTTAAGAAATACACCATACTTTGATACACATATTTAATAGTTTTGTTATTTTAGCTTGACTGATAGCATTACATTAGATTGTAAGTTTGCGAGTTTTCAATCGTGTCTCCGTGTCTTGGAAACAAGCACTATGTACATTTGATTATAAGCTCAAAAACAGGGCCCTCCATTCTTTATAAGGTGTTAAGTTTGTTTTTTGCCATGTACAGCGCTATGGAATATGTTGGCGCAATATAAATAAAGATAATATTAATAATAATTAATAAACAATATGTAAATAGCAGTTATATAAATTCCTATCTGTACACAAGAATCACTGTTTATTCCAGTATGAATTTATATTGGTTTAGCTTAAGGCATGACAATAAACATTCCTAAGAATAATAAAAGAAGCCAAAGTGCAGGGGGGATATTGTGTCTCTGTATTTATTTACCACAAACAACATATATTTTAGGCAGTGCAGTTAAAGAGTAGCATTAATATTAAACTTTCAGTTTTATAATATGGATCTATTTATAATGATTTCTTAAAATGTATGCTATCTGATAAATAGGCCCTACAGGCAAGTATTGTTTTTAATTAATTAATTAATTAATTAATTTATCTATTTATTTATTTATATGGATTTTATTTTAAGAATATTTCATGAGCAATATTTTTGAAAATATGGTACCTCTCCTGATTAAAAAGATTATATCTAAAGTGTAGCCTTGTACATTTTGTGGTATCTCCTGTTTTCTACCCCCAGCGGTGGCGGACAGCGGCCACTAGGTTTTCTTCAATTTCTTGTTAGTGTAAAGTTCATCATCTGCCATTACCCTAACCCCTAAATCTAATCCTAACCTAACACCTAGCCCCTAACCCCTAAATCTAACCCTAACTCCTAAATCTAACCCTAACCACTAACCATCAACCTAACCCCTAAATCTAACCCTAGGAAATTGACTAAAATCCTGGCCACGCCACCTAGTGGCAGCTGGTCACCACTGCTGACAAGAAGAAAACAGGAATAGTCCTACTTTGTGTTGCCAATCAGATACAAGCTGATCTCTGTCCCATTTTACTGACCCAAAATCAGTGAAAAATCCATTTTGCATTCATGTTTGTTTTTATCAGTTCTATAATAAAAAAATAAATTTAAAATTGTGTGGTTTATATTTAGCTTTTTTAGACATGCCCCCTGAATACAGATTTTATAGCTCATTCATTGCTAAACTGGCTATATCACAAGATTACAATTTATTACAGGATACAACTACAATGTATATTACAAAAATCTAATATTGGCAATTCACATATATATTTTTTGCCCCAAATTGTGCCTACCATTTTCTAAGTATAAGTATTTGCAGATAACTTTTTTAGTTTTATTTTGAAGTACGGTATATCCTTTTTTATCACTCTCGGTTTTCTTAATTCAACATTTCATACAGGAAATATGCCAAACTGAAATATTAAATGTTCAGGGTGATAAAATTGATCTCTCCCCAGGGCCAATAGTAATCTAAAACTCTAAAAAAAGAATTAGAACAAAAAGAAGAAAGAACAGCTATGGCTATAAACAGGTTTTCTGGGATTCAGCACATGCCTCCAGATTAACTAAGCTTTGCAGGGGCTGCTGATTGGGTCGCTGAAAGGTGCAGTGTCAACTTCCAATGGGAAAATTGCCATTGCAGCCTTAGTAAAGCATCTCGCAGCCCAAGCAAAGTTTAATAATTTTAACTCATAGAGTGTTCTGTTTCTTTTCAGTCTTCTACGGTGTCAATCTATGTATTGGTCCTAAAGAGCTGTTAGTGTCAATACAATATCCAGTATTTTGCTGTAACAGCCTTCTTGCTGTGCATCCCATACAAGTGTAGCCATTCAGTTGCTAGCTGTCTGCAAGCCTTTTCTATGAACACTCTTATATTATTCATTCAGCTGGCAATAGAAAGCATTTTGTATGACAGGTGCAGATTCTTTCCTTGTATAGGAGCTATTTTCAGAATAACCAACTTACGGAGTATTAGTGTCAGGTATACCAATGAGAGGATCTTCAAAAGCTTAAATCTGACAATGAGTGGCACAGGGAGTAAAGCTCACAAGAAGCACTGCAGATCTTAAGTGAACACCTGTATTCCTTTCTTGTTCTTGCTTCTTTGCCATAGGAGGCCAATGCAGAGCTAACACATAACGCACATTGGACTTGTTGATCCTTCAAAAGCTTGTAAAGCTGCACATAAAAAAAATAAGCCACAAATGTAGGTTTGTGAAATCACAGGAGTAAGTTCAGCTTCCACAACTATACTTCTGCGATGATATGTACTGTATACGGAAATAAATAATATTATTTATTGTAATAACAATAGTGCTATCAGTGGAAACTGTAGTAATATGACATTGAGCACTAACACTACAAAACTTCAATAGTCAGTAAAATATATGTGTGGGGAGCTGTGAAGAAGCTTGCCTGCCTGCATTTACCTTCCCACTATTACCCTTTTGAGGACCAGATTGTCTTTACAACTGACAAGGTTAACCTTGTGTTGACCGTAAAGCTCTATTTTGGTCTCGCCACTCCAAATTACAGTGTGCCAGAAGTTGTGAGGCGTGTCAATGTGTTGTCGGGCATATTGTAACCAGGCTTTTTTTGTGGCATTGGCGCAGTAAAGGCTTCTTTCTGGCATCTCGACCATGCAGCTCATTTTTGTTCAAGTATCGTCGTACTGTGGTCCTTGAAACAACCACACCGTCTTTTTCCAGGGCAGCCTGTATTGTATTTCTTCTGAGGTTACCAGTGGGTTTTTGTTTGTATTCCAAACAATTCTTCTAGCAGTTGTGGCTGAAATCTTTCTTGATCTACCTGACCTTGGCTTGGTATCAAGAGATCCCATAATTTTCCACTTCTTAATAAGTGATTGAACAGTACTGACTGGCATTTTCAAGGCTTTGGATATCTTTTTATATCCTTTTCCATCTTTATGCAGTTCCATTACTTTGTTATGCAGGTCTTTTGACAGTTCTTTTCTGCTCCCCATGGCTCAGTATCTAGCCTGCTCAGTGCATCCAAGTGCATCCACCTGAGAGCTAACAAACTCATTGACTATTTATACACAGACACTAATTGCAATTTAAAAAGCCACAGGTGTGGGAAATTAACCTTTAATTGCCATTTTAACTTGTGTGTGTAACCTTGTGTGTCTATAACAAGGCCAAACATCCAAGGGTATGTCAACTTTTGATCAGGGCCATTTGGGGGATTTCTGTTACGATTATGATTTAAAAACAACTATGTGATAATAAATGGTTCATATGATCACTATCCTTCAATAAAAGATATGTTTTTTGCATGATCAGTCATATTTTCAAAATAAATGCTAAACTGTCACAACTGTATGCTCTCTAAAAAAATTCTGGGGCCTTTTACAAACAGATGTATTTATTCTGACATCATGTAACACATGTGACACTTTATTGCTTGTAGGTGGACTCCATTCAACCAATTATGGGGCTTCTGAAGCAATCTGACTTCTAAAGAGCACATAGGGGTTTCACTTCAAATCATTTAAAATGAAGAATTTTAATTTTTAGGTAAATAATTTTGAAAAATATGTAGATCTTTTTTCCACTTTGAAATTACGGACTATTATGTGTACATTTGACACAAAATCTTAACTGATTCAATTTTAATTACACAATTACAAAATGTGTTAAAGTCCAAGGAGGGTGAATACTTTTGCAACACACTGTATTTATCTATGTGAACTCAGATTCTGTATTCCAGTTTTAGTTGCTTAATTAGCTGAAAAAGCTGACGTGTTTCATCATAACCTAATAAAAAATGTGTCAGTTGTTAATCATTATATGATTTCTGGTATGGTTTTTTATATATTAAATTCTTACAGCTTTAAAAATAAAAAATACTGTTGAATTGAAATATAATAAAAAATGAAAACTCTTAAAACAAAGACATTATGGTCTGTGGTATATACACATCTTTCTACACGGCCAGAGAGTGCAGACAGGACAAATTAAATATAAATTGAGATAACCAACCATAGCTGAAATAATATAAGTCTCTTATATGTTACCGAATAAGCCTTTTTGATTTATTTGATGTGAATCTCTTTTTTAGAATAAAATATAAATTGGATTTCTAGGCATGTATTGTGCAATTTAATATTATTGGAACCCTTCATATTTTTAAGAGTGCTTCAGTCTGAAAGAGCGAGTTTTTTCCCCACAAATGTAAAAATGAGTAAATTACTCTGTAAGACCAGAATCCCTGATCACTTTGGAATTGAAATGCTTACATAAATGTGGAACTGTTGTAATCATTTTTACAGCTCTCAATGTTTCCTCTGTCAGGCATCCAATCCTCCTTTAAATTGAAGCATTCTAGCTATTTTGGAAAGAATGTACAACATTAATTGTATACTTTAGTTTGAGAAATAAGTTAAATGTCTGTTAATATATGATAAAGGGATAATAAGTTGACTTACATTTGAAAAATGTTAATGCAATACAAAGTAAAGTTGCCTTCTTGTGTATAAGTTTATTATATTATTGTGTATGGACAAAAAATCTGCAGAGAACATCATATATTTACTTAGTGAAAATAAAATGTTAATAAATATGAGTGAGTACTAAGGCAAGTAAACATGCATGTAGTGACATGCAAATGACAGAGTAATATAACAGCATTGTTAAAACGGACATGATTAGCAAGGTGGTGAAAGAAAGAAAAGAGATAAGAATGGCAGATTCTAAGTCATATGGGGGTAACCCTAATTTTTTATGAGGCTATCTATAGACCCCTCTGCCCCCTGTAAATAATCTACCATGGGACCTCTACATATCTTTACAACTTAGCTTTACATTCTCTTAAATTATCTTCCCTAATTGGCTCAACATCCAGTCATATTGGGGCTACTCTATTAGTATCAACTTTCATGGTTGGTGCCTTTTAGGCTTCATCCATTCAGAAACTCACAGCCCTATTAAATTCCCCCAGCGTGAAAACCCATAGCCGGTAACGGAGCCCGCTAGGCTTAGAGCTATTAAATTGGGCTCTAAAGGTACCCGCAAACGATCTGCGGGTTACAGGCGGAAAAATCCTATGGGCTGACAAAAACAGAACTCCGTTGGAGCAAAGCCTTTAAACTGTGAAGCCCATAAATGTTGCGTTCGCAAATCGTTATTAAATTGCTATGAATCCACTGGCATTCAAACACGTAACCCTTAAATGGAAGCAAAAATGTTACAGCCTCCAAACAGGACCCACAAAGGGTTTACAGACAAGCTCTAAACACTGTAAAAGACAATATAAACATAACACTGGACTTTAAAATATGGGGAAAGCATTTTACTAACAGGATCCCTTCTGAATACTAGGATCTCTCTTATAGCTCTGTACTCCCCCACTACCGCCCCCCATAATAATCTCATTAAACTCCTTGCTCATCTCAACTCAATAGATGCAGGCAAAATCATTCTAAGGGGGGATATCAACTTAGCTCTAGACCCTAGCATGGATAGGCCCTCTAAGTCCCAGGGAGATAAAAGTCCCAGGGAAATAAATTCTCCAAAAATCTTAAGCACATCCAGAGACTACTCAAGGAGCTTCATCTGCTGGATACTTGGAGACTGAAACATCAGGGAGAAAGGGAGTACGCGTTTTACTCCCCAGTGCATGGCTCACTCCTTCAGTACTTAATGCTAGCAACAAAGAGTCATATAGCCAGGCAATGGAAATCTCCCACTCTTACTTTACAATCAGTCATCAATAAGATGAACTACATTGCTATAAATGAAAGGCTAACCCATTTACTGGAGGACCGTATGCCTATTTTTCTCCAGATATGGAATCCCTGGATTCATTCTCCCTATAGCCCCCCTATCACGTGAAGTCTTCTACATTAACATTGTGCTTTATTTTGCTAATTCTTACTATGGAGCTGCGGATCGGGGACTGGAGGAGGCGGGATAGGCGGTGGATCCGAGCTGGTAACCAACAGGACTTATACTTCAATACCCTTGAGACAAAAACATTTTTCGACTTTAAATTTTATGTGTAGTCAACAATGCTTTTTAGTTTTCTCTTTTATTATACTGTTTTAGCTCAATTAGAGTTATATCGTGTCTATACAACATAGTTAGTTTTTTGTTTTTCTTTTCTGTTTGTTTCTTACTTAGGCTCTGGATGTTTGCTCTGCTAGACTGAGCCTACCAAATTGTTTTATTTTAGGTAAACTTTTTCCTTAGAAAATTGGAAAAACTTAGGTAACCTGGCTACCCTTAGAGCTTCCCACAAGTGGGGATAGATCTTTTTGGTTAACTTGATTTCGACTATTATATGGTATCTTCTTATGGTGTAATGTAATGTTAACATTTTTCTTCTTTCTTTTTCCCTTTAATAGGGTGTGACTGTATGTTAATAATGTCATACTGCTACTTGGCTTTTATGTTATCCTCCGGTTTATCTGGTTACCTAATAAAAACCTTTGAAAAAAAAAAATATGGGGAAAGCATTGAAAGGCATTACAATTACTTGCACAACAACCCCCCCCCCCCCCCAAAAAAAAATAGGCATTTAAAATGATTATTATTTCACCATATGTTGGAATGGTCATGCATATGCCAATATGAAAAGCCATGCTGCATCATGCACAAATCAGTTAAAGATAAGCTACCTGATTAAATTGCAACACAAAAACATGAAACTGCTTGTCACATTAATCTTTTCTTACTCACAGGGGCTCTAACGTGTACCATGGAATATATATATATAATTGCATATACATGTCACTCATCATATCTACATTGGGAAAACAAATAGTGTCCAAATTACTCCACCACATCACATATATCAAGTACCAGAGGAACATTTTCATATTTGTTGTTTAGTCTTGTCCAACTCTCTGTGACCCTATGGACTGCAGCAAATTTAGCTAGGTCTCTGCCTGTGTTATTCCACAAGGTTTGCATGCCAAAGATATTGGAGTGGGTTGCCAGTTCCTTCTGTAGTGGACTGTGATTTGTCTCACTTCTCTGCTATGACCTGCCCACCTACAATGGCCCTACATGGTATAGCTCACAGCTTTATTGAGGTATACAAGCCCCTTCACCACCACCACTTAGCAATCCACAAGGGGACCATGGGAACATACACCACACTAATGTAAATTGATGAACAGCAAAACATAATGGGAGGTCACCAAATGGGAATGGGTATACATCTTGGCACTTGGCTTCCAGCAATTGCGTGCGACTTTCCAGGATGGGCGTAGCGGAGATTATCTCTGATGGAAGTGAGTTGGCTGTTGATCCACGTGCCTCTGCACAGCCTCCATATGTTTTTGCGGCCCCTCCAGATGGGTTGGAGTAGATTAGTGTGGTGTATGGGGCATTTCTCTATTGTTTAGTGTAGGTGGGGGAATTTTAGGTGGTAATGGGCCCCCACCCCAAGGCACAAGGAGGGGATTAGCTGATAGGTGGAGGAGTCATAAGCCCCCTACATTATTTTGTATTGGTATTTAACTCTTTCCCTGCCATAAGAGGAGAAATAGCTAGATAGCTAGATAGATAGATAGATAGATAAATAGATAGATATGGGTTTGATGGTATTATTGCTAGAGTAGTGTGTTCACGTTCAGTAGTAGGTAGCGTTTCTGTGGAGACTACTGCATTTCAGAATCTGAGTCTACTACAGAGACATCCTACAGGTATGTAAGGCAAGTTGTGATGTCACGTTAAAGCTAAAGAGCTACAGATGATTCCTTCTTGGTATGAGTGAGTACATTTTATGTGAATTATTTACAGGTACAAGATAACAGCTTCATAAACTTACCTGTAAAAAACCCTGTAGAGTGAGGCAGCCTTATGAGAGTATCCATGAAGCCATGTAATTAAGCCTTTGATCTCATAAACAAAAGCATGTGAGATAAAATGAAAAAAAATTATAACTTATAATGGTGAGATGCCACAAGTAGGAAGAAAATATTGCTACCATTGTCATCTTATATTTTTGGAGATTAAAAACAACAGTCTTAGATGATAACTGAACAAGCTTCAACAGCAACTAAAGTAATAATGGACCTTGCGTGTTACATCAGCGCCAGGCAGGTCTGGAGTGAGAACTGTACTAAGCCACCTTAAGTGGACAGAGCCTGTGACAGACAAGTGGGAGGGGTGTAGAGCAGTTCTCCCTCTGGACCTGCCTGGCTCTGATGTAAAAAGCAAGGTCCCTAATAATAGATAGCCAATATACTATGGCATACACTATTTGTTAATACTCACTTCAACTGTTTAGTGAATTTAAACTGCTGTGTTTTCACTTGTTGGCCTGTATGCGGAACTCCTTGGAATTGAATGCACCTTCCTAGTGAGAGACAAGAGCTAGAAAAAGATTTTCCAGTTTTATTCTGCACTCCAGTACTATGTGGGAGCTTCGTTGGTCATAAAAATGAAATGGTTCTTTGCAGCCTGAAATGAGTGGCAGTTAAATTATTATTATTTAATAATAATAATTAACAGGCAAAAAGGTGTGACATTTCAGGTAACTTTTAGAATCTATTTTTCTGTGTGACACTAAAGACTATGGCCCTCATTCAATTGCACTTTGGCCAATTGAATAGGGCCCTAAATAAGCACATAACATATTTTTTTTAAAGAAGTTTTTAGTTGGTAAGCATCTATCCAAAAACTAGGTTTTCACTAACTAAAAACTTCTTTAAAACAATATGCTATGTGCTTATTTAGGGCCCTATTCAATTGGCCAAATAGCAATTGAATGAGGGCCTATGGGCCTCATACAATTGCAAGGCTGCAACTCACAGTATACAGGCCGTATGTCTGCGGGCTTGAACTCTGCTACAATTACAGAGCAATTCAATTGAACAAGGGCGCAAGTTATGGGCTGAAAACATAAACCATGCAATCGTATGTAGCATTTCAGAGTGTGAACATAATCAGTTAAGCAAGGCCGTAACTACCCATTTAGAAACAGACAATAGAAAATGAGACCGTCATCATTAGGTCAGTAAAACATGGAGGTTACATGTCAATCAATTAGCGTTTAGGGATCTGATATGCAATCAGTCCCGCAGTGTACAAAATAATAAAAAGGAATGAAGGAAATGTTCTAATCCATGTGGGTGGCCTGATATGTATTAACTCATTGATTCCCGAGATTAATATAACAACGAAATGACACATAAAAAAAAAAATTTGATTGCAGATTTGCGAGCTTGAGACTGTTGTGCAATTAATTCTAATGCCTTTCATCACTTTCTCCGTCTTTTAAAGTGCAGTATTGATTTTTTATTTGCATTTACAGTTCTATGAACAGACGTTAAACCCCCTTGCGAGTTCTATCTGGTACCCGTAGGATTTTATTCTACATTTGACATTTACAGGTGTGAAAATATTTGCAGGCTTGAGGAATTGTAGCAATTGAATAGGGTTTTGCGATTGTACCTATTGCGGTCTTGAAAGATCAAAGGCTTAGCTGGGGTGTAAGTTACGATTGTAAAAACCACAGGAATTTTCAGCCTGTAACCTGAAGATTGTTTGTGGCTCGCAAAAAGACGCCAATTGAATAGCAAATTAGTTTACAGGCTACATTACGGTCTCCCGTGAGCTACAATTTCTCAATTGAATGAGGCCCTATATGAGCAACAATTTGCCATAGGCTGTTAAATCTTCAGATATGCTGATACATGCATCAAAATAACTGCACATCATTTCTCTTTACTTGTGTTTTAATATTTCTATATAGTTTATTATAGCAACACATTTACAATCCAGCATCAATGTTGAAACAAGGTTTTGAGACATGTTATTGTATGTTCTCAGTAGCAGCTGTACTGAAGGGCTTCTTGCAACATCAAAGCGAATGAGACATTAGCTCTTTTTTCCGTAGCTCATGACCTCAAAGCATTGCAAGGGAAAATATGCCTTTCACAAGAAAATCTGGCTAGGTTGAGGATATTTTACTTCTTATTGAAAAAATAGGTTTGAAAGGTAATCTAAAAATTAGTATCTTTGTTACGAGTGCGTTCCTTACTAGGCATTATGTACGGTGAGAGCAGAACTGCTGCTTTGAACTAACAAGGTCTGAAAGGAAAAACACTCAGCAAAACCAGCTTTTGTGTGAATAAGCCCGTTGGACTGAGAACGAAAGGTTGGAGTGCCCTTTAATGAGCCCCCTCCCCACTTTTTATGTAAGGTATAATGGCATATTTTGTGAGGCCTCATAATATGAGAAAACAAACTTGGCATAGTAGCCAGTTCTGAACATTAGTGTTATTAACTGAAGTGAATACTTGTAATGGAGCTGACAGCTACTCTAAGAAAATTTGAGCCCTTTCACACCTGTTTCAGCAATTCGCTTATTTGTTCTACTAACAAACACTAGCAATTAAGTAGTTGTTAAACTGGTTAGTACATCATTTGTGACTATTTGAGAAAAATACCGTCTGAAGACATGGTGCATTTAAATAATAGAACATTATTTAGTAACATTGCCTAAAATGAGTATTGTCCAAAATTGCTGGCTGTTTTGAATGTAGATGGGAATGATTTAACCACTTGCGCACTTTATGAGAATACATCAAAATATATTTACTTTAATATCATCACTTCCAATAAAGCTCCATTTATTTACAATGGAGGCGCACAATATATCTACTGTATAAGTCTAATTCATCTGAGGATTTAAGTTTAAATTCTTTTCATTCTGTAAACTATTTTTACATTTCTGCTTACATTATTTTTACATTTAAGGTGGATATAAACCACGAAACAGCTTATACAAGGGGTCAGTCACTGTAAAAGTCCCTTTTCAAATCTATAATCTATTATAGTATATATTATATTAGTATTTTTCGTTCTCAGATGAGCACCTCTACTCTATTTATACATTTTCCTCACCTTATGGGCGATAGGGGGAACCAGACATGGACTCCTTGCTCACTGTGCCTTAGGGAGTACAGATGCATTTCACTGACAAGGCCCACAGAGGCTGAAACGCGTCTGGAGTTTGCTGTTTCTCCTATTCAAGGTAGAATTGCCCGGTATTTCGGGACTGGAACACTCTTCTAAGTAAGACCGGACTGATATACTACAGGATATTTCTCCCTGTGAAGGGCACAAGTGAGTTAAAAGAGGAAGCTCTCTGCGTAGGTAACCAGACCTATAGGACAAACCCCACTGAGGTATTATTTGTTCTCCAATGAGCACCTCTACTCTATTTGCATAAAGTAATTAGCCATTAAAGGTGCCATTAAAGGTGGATATAAAGGAAAAAAGGTTAACCATGAAACAGCTTATACAAGGGGTCAGTCACTGTAAAAAAAAAAAAACTTTCAAATCTATAATCTATAATGTTGTCAACATTAAGGCAATTTAATATATAACTATCTGTGTGAGCCAAAAATATTAAAGTTACACAAAATCCCAATCCTGTCACAATGGAGAATGTAATCATTCATATACAATGATATAACTATTCTGTACTATGACGTGCTTCAGACCACAGAGACAGAACTATTTAAACAGTGTTTAATTTGAATATGGTTTAACCGTTTGTACAAATTATTCTAAATTAAAATACAAGCATATATAGAACAATCATCTTTTTTCTTACTATTGTTATTATTGAAGAAGAGAGACATAGACACAGAAAACCCTACACATTACTTATAGTTAGGCAGTGGAATAGACAGATTTCCTGGATACTAAGCTGATATGGTCAAGCACTCAGCTGGTTTCTCTTATCTTCTAGATGATACTTAAAGCAGAACAAAAGGCTTTTATTTTGCCTTACCCTTTCCTAAAATCACTTTCTCATTATGTTGAACTAATGCCACTAGTTTGGTTTTGTACGGCAGATGTTGAATGGTCAAAAATCGTACACAGCATGATATCACCAAGGCTGCAATTGTAGTATCATGCACCTCATTATACTCACCTTACATTCTATGCATTATCAGGAAAGCAGATAGAAATATAGAACACCCAGCAACTGCATTGTTTTAAACTATTCATGCCATTAATGTTAAGATTTACAAATAAAAAATAATAAAATGGTTCAGAATACGGTTACGTAAATTGTTACTTTTGTAGGATGTTTTACTTTGTATTAAAGACACAAATAGATTGTAAACTTTTCTTATGCAGAGATATTCCATATGATTTGAAATTTCTATTAAGATCTTTTCAACCAAATTTTTATTATTATAAATATAGTAAAAAAAATCCTAAACATACATAACTTTAATGATGTAACAGTACTTAAAATGAGTATAACCAATTTTTACATTAACTATTCATTTTCTTTATTTGACTTAATAACACTTTTTAAGTTATATCACTATTACATGTTTATCACTGTTGTTAAAAAGTTGTTTTATTCCATACTTTATTATACATTTTAAAAAAAAAACAACGTTTAGATGATTTTTTAGAAGATTGTAATATTAAAGGGATATTTAAATTTCCTGGATTATGAATGCATCTGATAGAGGAAAATCAGTAGAGTATGGAAAAAAACTTTTGCATGAGAAAATACCAAAAAAAAACATTTAAACACTTAACTTGAGGTTAGCAAAATGTCTTGAAATTTCTGTCAGTTGAAAATTAGGGTTAACACCCTCTCTAAAGCCAAGCTAAATTAGCATACAATTTGAAAAAAATGTTGGCCAATCAGGAGGAAGCAGAGGCTGAAACATCACAATCCTGGGTTGCTGTCTGTGCTACAAAGCAGCCTGGGATATGTAGTCTGGAACATGTTAGAATGTACTCTGTGCAGCAGTAGATTACAACCTTGTCATTTGTCTGTTTCCTGCATCAACTGCAGCTGGTGTTTTTTTTCTCTCTGTCTGTCTCTTTGTGGGGAATTTCAGCTGTGACCCCACCAACCATGTGACTGGCATAAACTGTACCCAGATGCATATAAATATATAAGTACATTCAACTTTTTAATATAAAACATATTTTTTCTGCTAATCAGTAGCTGTTTTTAGGAAGCATTTGAAACCCAGTAAACTTTCATATCCCTTTAAGGACAGATTATTTAGCCTACATCATTGGTTCTCAACCTTTTTTGGTCAGTGGACCAGATGGTCACCTTTCAGTGCCCATGGTAATTTACTGGTCATGAAGACAAGCTGTGAGATACAGAACATTTTAACACAGTAATATTTCATGTAAATTGCTGATTTTTATCTACTTTCCAGTTATATAAATATGGAACCCTTTTAACTTCTTAAATGTTCCTCCATAATCTGTCTATTACTGTGACTAATAGTGATTGAATATATAAAGTGTATGACTGACCTTATCCCTGAAGGCAGGCAGATAAGGTCTTTGGGATATGCACTGGTCCTATGATAGGCTATTAAGAACCCCTGGCCTATATTGCATAAGTTTACAGTACTGTAATGAGCGTAAATCACTTCTTTTATAATTCTATGTTTATTTATTGAAGCCAAACTTCATTTTAATTTAGTTGTATTGATTGTAAGCAGTTGCTGTCACATAGACAAAATAAATAAATTTTCAATAAACGGACATTAGCTTACTTCTGTTGTAAAGTCAAGTAATGACCTTCAGTTACAGCATACAGAACCAACAGTTTAAATGTGTATCAAACATGCATATGCATTGTTTTGCAGATCTAGGTACGGGTATAATTTGCGATATACCCATAAATCAGCTGCAGGAGCTTTTCCCCCTACAATACATGTTGATGCTAAACTTTATCACCCCACTAAGCCGACATACATAAATCCTTGTCTTGTCCGGAACAGATATCAGAGTAGAAATTTGTATTCACTCATAAATGATAGCAAAACCAGGCATTTAAAAAAAAAAAATAGGGATGAGACACAGCTATAGGAACCAATAGAAAAGGAGGATGTCATGCCCTGGGGATTGCCTCCATTTAAATATCCCCTTCAAATCATATGTAATATCTCTGCCCAATTTTGAGCAGGCGCAATAAAGTCTGATTAGCATAGAGTTTTGGAGTAGGAGTCACTTGTAATATACGGCCAGTGAAAAAAATCAATGTAAAAATGTGCCCTATTTTGCAGCATTGACTTGCTGCAGCCACTCGTAGCAGTTCTCTCTCAATGTTTTCGGGATGTGTGATTAACATAGCTAGCAGGATTTACTTTGCCCTTAAACATGGTGTTATCTGAGATATAGGGGATTAGCATGGAGGCCAATATTTGTTCACTTCAATGCACAATTCATTCTCTGGAATCACTTATTTCCCTGTAAGAGTCAATGCACAAATATAATGTAACAACTTTCCATATATGTAGGATTTGTAATTCTAATCTAATTAGAGATTAAATAGTAATTACCTTTAGTTATTAATATATATATATATATATATATATATATATATATATATATATATATATATATAATAGACTAGAATTAACTGAGATTGGTTATTAGTTATTTATTTATGTCATCCGATATGCACTTTAGAACACATACTTAATAAGTGTAGTAAGAATAAAATATGAATATACCAATAAATAAAAAGATCTAATATATATATATATATATAAAAATATATATATATGCTCTAAATAATTTTGTTCCTACTGATGTTCTGGTAAAATCTTCTAGTGTTGACATTTGATGTCATACAGTATCTTGAGTTTACGTTTTTCATGTGGTGCTGAATGTACTCAGTTTGTAAGTTTGACAATTTTGATAGCATCCCCTAGTATTACCATCTTGTGATTATTTATGAAATCTATATAATCATGATTTTGTTGTTGAATATTATGATTTTTAAGTTTGGTTTTAAAATCTCTTCACAAACTAACATTGCAAATTCAATAAATATATTAAAAATATATAAAAAAAATGTAGAAAGGTATAAAAAGTAGCATATTGTAAACAGTCTGTTAATGTGATGCACCTATCAGGCTGAAAATTATAAATAACTAGCGAATTGCCCGTCAAAAAATGACGGCAATGAAATTGTAAGGTAGCTAATGCTGTTTAGTGTGTAATAATGAAATATATAATACATTAATAAATGAATATACTTTACCTATTTTAAAGCATTGTGTGGAAGAGCTGTGAATGTGTTTTGATGTTGCTGCAGCATTAGTGGTGTGGATCTGCTGTGTAAGCGTGCTGAATGTGTGCAGTGTAACACTGTGCGTGCGCGAGCCCAAACCGTTGTCGTGTACTTCCGCATTGGCGTCAAATGGCGAGTAATGTGTGTTATACGTTTGTATCGGAATATCCGTAGGTGTTTTGTGGTGTTTTGCGAGTTTCTTGTGGTGTTTTGAGAGTTTAGAGTGCTGTAGCCTCGTTTTCGTTTTGTTCGGCGGCCATTTTTTCTCTCGCTTCGTTTTTTTTTTTAGTCTCTAAACTGTTTTATTTGAAGTAAAATCGAGGTGTAAGTTGTATTTTTGAGGTGCTGGGTGCTCCCTCTTGGTGTAGGTAAGTTTTTTATGTATGTGCTGTGTGTATGTATTGTGTTTTACATTTTGTAATGTTCGCGAGTTGCGTCCGAGTGTTGCGAGGCCGTAATGTGTGTGAACGTGTGTCGTATGTTGTTTGCGAGTGTCGTAATGTGTGTGTCGTACTGTTTGGGTTGCGACGTGAAGTTTGCGAGGGTCGCAGTTGCTGGCAAGGAGCGCCTTCGGCGCTCCATGCCAGCAACTGCGGCCCTCGCTTTGCGAGGTCCTCAGGTGCTGGCATGGAGCGCCTACGGCCTTTGGCGCTCCATGCCAGCAACTGAGACCCTCGGGCAGTGCCCTCGCTTCGCGAGGGCCTCGGCTCGCTGCGCAAGCCGCGGCCCTCGCTACGCGAGGGCCGCAGCTCGCTACGCGAGTCGCGGCCCTCGCTTTGCGAGGGCCGCGACTCGCGTAGCGAGCCCGCAGCGTTAGCAACAACTCGTACGCTCACAACTATATATGTGATACCATTGATAATACAAGTGACCAGTGATGACAGGATAGGTAATGCATGTCAGACCTCATCCTCCGAAAAAGTCCTCCTCTAGGTGAGGCACCTCTACAATTTTTAACACATTGCACAAGTGCAGGATACATTGTTCTTCCAAACACTGTCCCACCATGTAATAAAATCAGTGGATGCAGCCTCAGAACCTTCATAACTGACATAAGAAAAAACACTTAAATGTTAAATGGACCCTTACTTGGGTACCTTGATCAGAAACCAATGTAGTTTTGCTCTTGGGGAAATCAGACAATCACACAAAGTATAATAAGGACACATGGGGAAGTAGAGACATGGATAGAGCACACTCAGCCCAACTTTCTGCAAGCTGGTGTCTGTCTTTTTTTTCAGATCTAAAACATGCCTACCTTTATGGAATTATCTTTTGTTAGAATTCAACAGAAGTGGGGCAGAAGTGTGCATTTCACAACATACATCAACGTTTAACATAGTAACAGTATTTAGGTTGAAACAAAAACTGTTTTAGTCCATCAAGTTTAATCTTTTTAGATACCCTCATTTACTTGTCCAGAAGAATAGCAATAAAAAAGTGGCATCTGTATTGTACCCTGGATAAATATCCTACCTATTCTAGTTAATTGACATAACCTTACATGCCCTTTTTAATTCAAAATACATACAACCTCTATTTAAAGTTATCTACTGAATCTGCTGTCACAACTTCCTTTGGTAGCAAGTTTGACAATCTGATCACACTTTTCTCACTTTTCTGTGAAATATTTTTTTCTTCTAAACCCAAGGGTGACCTCTTGTCATCTGTAAGCTTCTTGGCAAGAAAAGTTTACTTGACATAGCCATATACTGTCCTTGCATGTATTTATAATCATATCACATTGTAAGAGCATTTTTTTATAGAGAAAATATGCCTAATTTTGCTAGCCTCTTTTCATAATTCAATTCCTCCATTCCCATAATTAATTTTAATTCCCTACTCTGAATCTGTTCTAGCTTTACACTGTCTTTTTTGGAAGTGGTACTCAAAATTGTTTATAAAGTGGCACAATTAAACTTGCTTCCCTTGCTTCTATGCTTTCTTATACCCTCTTAATGCTTATATTTCTTTCCAAATGCATAATTATACTGTGTTAATGTACCTTTGCTGTATGCAGCCTTATTAAATTGAAATTTGGCCAATTGAATAGGGCTCTATATAAGCACAGAGCATATTTTTTTTACAGAAGTTATTAGTTAGTGAACTTCTATCCAAAAGCAAGGTCTTCACTAACTAAAAACTTCTGTAAAAAATATGCTCTGTGCTTAAATAGAGCCCTTTTCAATTGGCCAAATTGCAATTTAATAAGGCTGTAAAGCTCCCATTTCTTCTAATTTATCCAAGTCCCTGGTCTAATTAAATACCTTGCCCAATGTAATATCATGAACAAACAGGGAGACGTTACTCTCAAGCCCTATTTCTAAATCATTAATTAATACATTAAAAACAAAAACAAAAAATGTATCGCTTAATACATTAGTCTAATCTGAGTATGTTCCATTTGTTTTCTATCCATATGTGGAGGTTTATGGCAATTCCAGTATCTTATTTTTGTACAATTGCCTCCTATGGGACACTGGCCTTTATAAAGTCCAAATAGACTACATCCAGGTTTCTACTTAGCTCCTCATAGAAACTAGTTAGATTAATTTGTCATGAACTATCTCTCATAAATTTGAATTGGCTCCTATTTGTTATCTTGTTCACATAGATATATTCCTTAATACAGTCTCTTTTCAACCCTTCTATATTAACATTGTAATTTAGGTTAAAAAAAATATTTTAGTACAAAACTATTCCCTTAAATGCTAGTATGTAAATGCACAACCATTTTAAAACTATACTTAAAAATGCCTTATTCTTTTTTTTTTTTTGCATTGGGAGTTTATAATGTTATGCTGAAACCATCTGATTCACCTCCAATAGGCTTGGACATTTCTACTGCATCTGTAACATCTGTCTGAGTGAACTATTATTTTTTTTCTCTCTTATTTCTTACTTGTGACTTGCCCATCAAAAATGACGGCAAAAAAATGTTAAGGCTGGGAATGCTGTTTGCCACACAATGCGATGCTTTGCCCCCTCTGGGCACCTATTTTACTGACTTCTGTCTCATTTTCATCCTGTTAAGTTTTTTCGTCCGTCATTTTTTTTCTCGCTTAGTCAATTTTTAATTGCCAAAAAATGCCAAATATACCTCAAATTAACTTGCAACATCACACACAAGTTCCCTAGCTCCTCCCCTGTGCTGTGTGTGAGTGTGTAAGGTGTTTTTTTAAGTATTTGGCTTTTTTTGGTGGTCTTTCGAGTTTGGAGGTTCGGCCGTTAAAGTCGTAACGTATTGCGTGCCGTAAATTATTGTGTGCCTCGCGCTCAGTCCCGCTGACTCTCGATTGTTGCAATGAGCGCCTTTGGCTCTCATTGCAGCTAAGTCCCGCGGGTCACGATGAGCGCTTGCAGCGCTCATCTTCACCCCTGCAATGAGCACCTTCAGCGCTTATTTCAGCTAAGTCCTGTTGGCCTTGCGATGAGCGCCTGCTGTGCTCATCTCCACCCTCTTACAACTAAGTCCCGTGGGCCTACACCCCCGTAACTGCATCCCTCGCTTTTTGTCAAAGATTGACAACTATTATAGTTGATAGCTTTTTCAAGCAATAGTTACCTGTAGTGAAGTTAAAATACTTAAAGGAGGAGAAAAAAAGTACACCTTTAATTCCCAAGACAGCCACCTCCCCCAAAGGAACATCCATATAAATATCTACAGAAAAAAGTCATAACTCAAACCCATGTAGTATAAAATATAACTTTTATTAAATATATAAACATAAAATATTAAAATATGCTGCACGTCTCCCAGATAGCACAAAGTAGTGTCATGTATCAACCTCACTTGTATACAGGATAATATATATAAGGCTAAGTGTGTTTAATACAAGGTCCAAATACCTATAATAAATATATTCAGTGTTATAAATAAAGCACACAGAATAATCAATAGGGTATCTCAACCAATTTCATTGAAGAGTAGGAAGTATGCAACCAGTAGGTGATGAAATAATGTACCACTGTGGCCCTATTTACATACAAATAGTGGATTAGGCAGATAAGGGCCCACTATTTACCCACTAATCTGCCTATGAAAAGCTAAACTATACTCCCTATCTGGGACTATTCACACCACTGGTGCACTTACCTACTCTCCAATGAATAATAGGTGAATACCATAGCCAGAGGTACAAACACTACAGTGCAGATCGGTTACTCTCTAAGGAGTGATGTCATCATTGGGAGACACGCAGCTCGGATCCGATGCACGCGTTTCGCGCCAGCTTCCACAGGAATCATAAGAACTGAAGAGGGCGCTTTGGTTTATATAGCGTGAGTAGGACGGTTCAATAAGATCTCTCATCTGTATGTTGTTTGCAATCAACTGTCTTGTGACCAGGGCTATGGAAACAAAAGGAAGTTAGAACTAAAGGTGGAAATGCTTAAATAAGCGCTTAAGGTGGATATATAAAACTGAAATAGACAAAAATAGACAAAATAAAGTGTCCTCAAACACAGTCTTAAATTAGACACAAATAAAGTCTACATAAATACTGTAAAGATACAATTGTATCCGATATAATGTAATATTATCAAAATATCACAAAAGATATTTAGTATAATATTGCTTGTCCCAATTGTATATGGCAGTATTAAATATATCTAGGAGACATGGGTTTCAAAACAAGGGGATAGATCAGCGGTTCAATAAATTCCTCCGTAAATAAAAGGGAAATAACTTGTAATGATCAAAGTTGAAAATGCTTAATGAAGCACTTAGGATGGATATATAAGGTTAGATAAATAAAATGTCCTAAAAACAATCCTAAATTGCTCACATATAGAATCTGCATATATAAGGATACAATTGCATCAGATACAAAATTATGTTGCTACAATACCGCTAAAGATATTAAAGTATAGTTGTATACAGCAGTAATTGATATATAAAAAAAAACATGGATTTCCAAAGCAGGGGGATAAATCAGGGGCTCAAATGAGTCCTCAGTGAAAAAGGGGGGAGATAACTTGTCATGATCAGCTACATTGATTATAAATAACATCTCTAACAGTTCCACTTGATCCAATATAGGATTGAATAGAATCTTGTTACAGCACGTAAGTAAGATCAAACAATATTATTATAGTCACGTAGATAGACTACTGATGAGGGCATACATACAGCCTTTACAAAAATATGCTGAAGTTGTTATATTCATTGATTCCACCTGGGACTACAGTGTTAAGTAAAGCTATCCACTTGCTTTCTGCCTTGAGTAGTTCTGATTCAAGATTACCTTTTCTTATCCCCAAACTAATTTTTTCCAATACCCAACATTTAAGTATGGGTTTTGAGTGGTGTTTTTCAAAAAAAAAATTTGCTACTGAAGTAAGAGTCTTACCTTTAGCAACATCAGTAATACTGTTACGTATATTACAAAGATGTTCGCCAAGCCTTTTTCTAAGCTCTCTACTAGTAATACCAACATATTTCTGTTGGCAAGGACATTGCAAACAATATATAACAGCAGAAGTACCGCAATTGAAAAAGCCTTTTAAGTATCTTATTTTACCAGTTCTATCAGTGATGCTGTTGATTTTGCACATAAAAGGACAAAATTTGCAATGTCCACATCCAAAAGTGCCATCTGGCAAAGGTCTAATATTTTTCTTCTTTTTACAGAAGTGACTCTGAACAAGGATATCACGAATGTTTTTAGATCGTCGTCATCCTGTGTCAATTTTAGCTCCAATCAGAGTTGCTATGTGGGTATCCATCTTTAAGAAATTAATATGTCTATTCAAGATATTCTCTATTTTGCGCCAATCCTCATTAGAAGTTGAAATAAATCTAACCGTCTCTTTTGTATTGGTTCTCAACCTAGGAGACAATAAATTGTCTCTTTCGGTGTGAAGAGCTCTTTGATAGGCCTTTTTTATAGAGGAATTGCTATACCCTCTATTTTTCAATCGGTTCCTCAACTCATCTGCTCTAACTTTGAACAGTTCTGTATTGGAGCAGTTACGTCTTACACGCAGAAATTCCCCTACAGGTATGGCACGAAGAGTCGGAGGGAAATGTGAGCTAGAATGATGTAAAGTGCTATTCGTAGAGGTTGGTTTCCGATAAAGGTCAGTGATAATCCTGCCCTCTTCATCTTTACTGATCATAATATCCAAAAAATCAATACGTTTTTCATCATAGGCATGAGTAAGTTTCAAATTAAGATCAATTATATTTAGTTTGTTAATTAATGTATCTAGACATTCCTGTGTACCATCCCAAATGATCAAAATATCGTCGATATATCTCAGCCAGATGGTAACATGATCAGTAAATTCAGAATTATCATCAATAAATACCCGTTATCTTTCCCACCACCCTAGATAGATGTTAGCATAGGTGGGTGCGCATGAAGACCCCATTGCTGTGCCTCTTTTCTGTAAATAAAAAACATAATTGAACACAAAATAATTGTGAGTAAGCATGTATTTTAACAATCTTAGAACAAAGGTGTTTATATTCTGATCAGCATTTGTAGCCATAGTGAAAAAATATTGCACTGCCTGGCATCCTGCCTCATGTTGAATTGAAGTGTACAGGCTCTCTACGTCACAAGTCACTAATAGTGTTTCATGATTCACATTAATGTCATTGAGTCGTTTCAGGACGTCCATAGTATCTCTCACATATGAGGACAGACTCAATACATGCGGACGGAGTTGCAAATCAATAAATTTGCTACCATTCTCACATAGACTACCATTGCCCGAAATAATTGGTCTACCGGGAGGAATCTTATCATTTTTGTGAACCTTAGGTAATAGATAAAGAGTAGCTATTCTGGGTTTGTCAGATAGCAAGAATGTATACTCTTTATCATTAATGATAAGATCATTTTTAGCTTCATCAATGATATTGTTATAGCTTACCACAAAGTCAGTTGTTGGATCACCTAATAGGCGTTCATAACAAGCCTTATCACTAAGTTGTCTTAATGCCTCTTGAATATACATTTCTGTTGGCCAGATAACAATGTTACCACCTTTATCTGACGGTTTGATGATGACATCAGTCCATTCTTTCAACTCTTTTAACGCTTGATTTTCATCACGGCTCAAATTACTGATTTTGGTAGGTTGTAACTTGATGATATCTTGGGTCACAGCCTTGACATATACTTCCACTGCAGAGCAGCTGGAAAGAGGTGGATTAAAACGAGATTTGACTTTGATCTTATCATTGGTCATATTGGTCTCCGGTATTGTTACCAATGGCAGAGGTAATTCTGTATTTGAATTTCTATCAGAAAAAAATTTCTTTAGATTTAATTTGCGTGCAAACGAATTAGGATCTTTAAATACATCAAAAAATTGGTAGTTGTTGCTAGGTGAAAAGTTGTTCAGAGTCACTTCTGTAAAAAGAAGAAAAATATAAGACCTTTGCCAGATGGCACTTTTGGATGTGGACATTGCAAATTTTGTCCTTTTATGTGCAAAATCAACAGCATCACTGATAGAACTGGTAAAATAAGATACTTAAAAGGCTTTTTCAATTGCGGTACTTCTGCTGTTATATATTGTTTGCAATGTCCTTGCCAACAGAAATATGTTGGCATTACCAGTAGAGAGCTTAGAAAAAGGCTTGGCGAACATCTTTGCAATATACGTAACAGTATTACTGATGTTGCTAAAGGTAAGACTCTTACTTCAGTAGCGAAACATTTTTTTTAAAAACACCACTCAAAACCCATACTTAAATGTTGGGTATTGGAAAAAATTAGTTTGGGGATAAGAAAAGGTAATCTTGAATCAGAACTACTCAAGGCAGAAAGCAAGTGGATAGCTTTACTTAACACTGTAGTCCCAGGTGGACTCAATGAATATAACAACTTGAGCATATTTTTTGTAAAGGCTGTATGTATGCCCTCATCAGTAGTCTATCTACGTGACTATAATAATATTGTTTGATCTTACTTACGTGCTGTAACAAGATTCTATTCAATCCTATATTGGATCAAGTGGAACTGTTAGAGATGTTATTTATAATCAATGTAGCTGATCATGACAAGTTATCTCCCCCCTTTTACTCTGAGGACTCATTTGAGCCCTTGATTTATCCCCCTGCTTTGGAAATCCATGTTTTTTTTTTTTGATATATCAATTACTGCTGTATACAACTATACTTTAATATCTTTAGCGGTATTGTAGCAACATCATTTTGTATCTGATGCAATTGTATCCTTATATATGCAGATTCTATATGTGAGCAATTTAGGATTGTTTTTAGGACATTTTATTTATCTAACCTTATATATCCATCCTAAGTGCTTCATTAAGCATTTTCAACTTTGATCATTACAAGTTATTTCCCTTTTATTTACGGAGGAATTTATTGAACCGCTGATCTATCCCCTTGTCTTGAAACCCATGTCTCCTAGATATATTTAATACTGCCATATACAATTGGGACAAGCAATATTATACTAAATACCAAAATATCACAAAAGATAATATTACATTATATCTGATATAATTGTATCTTTATTTATGTAGACTTTATTTGTGTCTAATTTAAGACTGTGTTTGAGGACACTTTATTTTGTCTATTTTTGTCTATTTCAGTTTTATATATCCACCTTAAGCGCTTATTTAAGCATTTCCACATTTAGTTCTAACTTCCTTTTGTTTCCATAGCCCTGGTCACAAGACAGTTGATTGCAAACAACATACAGATGAGAGATCTTATTGAACCGTCCTACTCACGCTATATAAACCAAAGCGCCCTCTTCATTTCTTATGATCCCTGTGGAAGCTGGCGCGAAACGCGTGCATCGGATCCGAGCTGCGTGTCTCCCGATGATGACGTCACTCCTTAGAGAGTAACCGATCTGCACTGTAGTGTTTGTACCTCTAGCTATGGTATTCACCTATTATTCATTGGAGAGTAGGTAAGTGCACCAATGGTGTGAATAGTCCCAGATAGGGAGTATAGATTAGCTTTTCATAGGCATATTAGTGGGTAAATAGTGGGGCCTTATCTGCCTAATCCACTATTTGTATGTAAATAGGGCCACAGTGGTACATTATTTCATCACCTACTGGTTGCATACTTCCTACTCTTCAATGAAATTGGTTGAGATACCCTATTGATTATTCTGTGTGCTTTATTTATAACACTGAATATATTTATTATAGGTATTTGGACCTTGTATTAAGCACACTTAGCCTTATATATATTATCCTGTATACAAGTGAGGTTGATACATGACACTACTTTGTGCTATCTGGGAGACGTGCAGCATATTTTAATATTTTATGTTTATATATTTAATAAAAGTTATATTTTATACTACATGGGTTTGAGTTATGACTTTTGTCTGTAGATATTTATATGGATGTTCCTTTGGGGGAGGTGGCTGTCTTGGGAATTAAAGGTGTACTTTTTTTCTCCTCCTTTTTGTACTTAATACTTACACTGCCTAAGACAATCATATGCTGTTGTTCTGTTATTTTTTTTACGTATTCATACCATATTACTATTTACAACTAGTATTACCCCATTTTTGATTTATTGGCCTCTTTTTGTAAGTTAAAATACTTGTAAGACAAGAAGCAGAAGATGCTCATCTCGTGGAAGACAGGTTTTCAGACCAAGTCCTGCTAGCATGTCTAATAAATCTTCGGGAAAGTTATGGAATATAGACAAACATACTACATTAGCCAGGCAAGTTGCAAATGTGTGCTAACATATACTAGATGTAGACATACACCTATGACATCATAGTGTTGTTCCGATCAAATTACTCCTATAATATAATTATTGAGCTAATAAACATTTGCTGTATGAAAAGTTTTTCATGTTTTTTTTATGTTGATACAGGGTGTGTACAAAAACTTCAAATCCGTGTTAGTGAGATATTTCCCTTTCACCATTACATCAGAGACTAGAGTGTATTTTCCCCTTCTTCTATCTAGTAAAGCAATTCCCGTTGACAGTAAATTGACTATTTTTCCATCCTAATATCTCTCCAGAGTTTCCTTTTTGTTATGAATAGTGCACCCTTTTGCACCCACTAGAACACTGGTTTTAGAGACAGCCAACATGCCAACATGCCAACCCAGTTACCCAGGCTTAGATGCCCAGTGAAGGTATCCTTTGTTTGTTATGCATTGCTTACAGATCTAGCTGGAAATATATAGCAATTTCTAATAGCAACAAGTGAAGCAAACTGATGGCACTTACCCAGTTTTGGTTCTCTCTGTGCTCTGTTTTCACCAAATATTAAATCATTTCTAGGTGGGCAAGAACTTGCTTTGTTTGTGCCATTTTAGTTACCAACACAACAATATCTGGGTTATCAATCAGATAAATACAGATAACATACACTAAAGACATGTCAACAGCATTTTTAAAATATAAATATCCAAGAAACGTACACAAAACAGTTACCAAGACTCACTTGCCAAACTTGAACAGGCCAAACTTGAATGGGTATTTATATGTAGTCTTCTTTGGTCCTATTAAATTGTATAATATTTCATGAATATTTTATGAATTATTATTTGGTAATTTACACAGACCCCTTCGGTGTAAATTAGGGTCACCCAAGATGGGCAGGTCACAGCGAAGAGGTTAGTCAAATTGCAGTCCACTAAAGAAAGAACTGGCAACACACTCCAGTATATTTGCCAAGATAACTTTGTGGATACGCACAGCCAGAGACATAACAATATGGCACTAGAAGATGAGCCCCTCAGGTCAGAAGGTTGTGAATATAAAAGGACACCCTCCAGCCAATGTGTCTGGAGGGAAAAGGAAAGTATGCTGCTTCAAAGAACAATTCAGCATAGGAACCTGGAATGTTAGAACTATGAACCAAGGCAAACTGTACATAGTCAGAGACGACTCTAGACATGAAAATCACCAGATGGATAATATAGAAATCAGATTGACTATATATAGTAGATGAAGATGGAGGAGCTCTATACAGGCAGCAAAAATAAGACTTGAAGCTGACTGCGGATCAGATCATGCAAAGTTAAGAATTAAACTGAAGAAAAGAGGAAAAATCATCAGACTAAGCAGATACAAAATCAATAAAATGTTGTAGGTAGAATTACTGAAGAACTTTGGACAGAAGTTTATGACACTGTCCAGAAAACAGCAAAAGAGAACATCCCCAAAAGAAAGAAAACTAAGAAGGCAAACTGCTATCTGATGAGGCTTTGAAAGCACCCCAGTAAAGAAGGAAAGTGAAATGTAGTGGAGACAGGGAAATATTTGTCAAACGAAATGCAGAATTCCAGAGTATAGCAAAAACAGACAAGCAGGAATTCTACAATGAGCGATGTAAAGATATAAAAGAAGATAACAGAATGGCAAAGTCAAGAGAGCTCTTTGAAAAAATTGGAACTTTTCAATAAATATAAGGGACATAACAGAAGCAGTTCTGATAAAGAAGAGGTGGCAGGGATACACAGAAGATCTACACCGGAAGGATCCTAACAAGAACGATAACCTCAATAGTTTGTCCAATGAAATGGAGCCAGACATCTCGGCGAATTAAGTGAGATGGACCCTAGGTCGCCTTGCTGATAACATGGCTGCAAGAGTTGATGGAATCTCAGCTGAACTGTTCAAAATAATAAAACATGATGCTATTAAAGTGTTGCTAGTAGACTAGAAAAGGTCAGTCTATATCCCAATCCCAAAAAGGCAGTGCTAAAGAATTCTCCAATTATGCAACAATTGCACTCATTTCACATGCCAGCTAGGCAATGCTTACAATTCTGCAAGCTCAGCTCCATAATTATATGGACTGAGAACTATCAGACGTGCAAGCCGGCTTTTGCAGATGTAGAGGCACAGGAGATCAAATTGCCAATGTCCTCTGGATAATAGAGAAAGCAAGAGAGCTCCAGAAAAATAATTTACCTCTGCTTCATAAACTATTCTAAAGCCTTTGACTGTTTGGATCACAAAAAATGTGTCAAGTTCTTAAAGAGATGGGAGTACCGGATCATCTCATCCGCCTCCTGAAGAATCTATATGAACCAAGAAGCCATGGTCCGAACTGAACATGGAATAAATGAATTACTCAGGAAAGATCAGGAAAGAAGTGTGACAAGGTTATATATTGTAACCTTAATTAATTAACTTATATGTGGAATACCTCACATGTAAGGCTAGACTTGATGAATCCAAAGCCAGAAACAATATTGCTGGAAGAAAAAGCAAACACCTTGGACAATATTATTATGATGGTTGAAAGTGAGGGGCAACTAACTAAAGGGCCTATTGATGAGGGTGAAATAGTGTGTAAATAGAGTGGAAAAGCTAAACGCTGCTCAATGTTAAAAATACAGAGCTCATGGGAAACCATCTCAGTCCCTGAAAAATATATGGGGAAGAAGTGGAGGCAGTGATAGATTTTATTTTCCTGGGCTCCAAGATCTCTGTAGATTGTGACTGCAGCCATGAAATTAAAAGATATTTGCTTCTGGGGAGGAAAGCTATTATTATTATTATAATTATTATTATTGTTTATTTGTAATGCGCCAACATATTCTGTAGCGCTATATATTAAGTTCCAGGGAGAGACAAAAACAATATAACCACATGGCAAAGAATGCAGGGCCCTGTCTTGATTGAAAACTCACAAACTTACAATCGAAAGGTTTTGTGTGTGGTATAGGAGGGATAGAGAAGTGGTGTGCATGTTATGGTGGAAGGTGATAGGATTCTTTAAACAGATGTATTTTTAGTGAGGTTTTGAAGGTTTTGAGGTTATGTGACAGTCTAATGGAGCGAGGCAAGGAGTTCCAGAGAATAGGGGCAGCACTAGAAAAGTCCTGAAGGTGGGAATGAGAGGAGGTGACAAAAGTGGTAGAAAGAAGAAAGTCATTAGCAGAACAAAGAGGGCAGGGGAGTATTTGGAGATGAGAGCAGAGATGTAAGGAGGTGCACTGTTGTTGAGGGCTTTATATGTTAGGGTCATGATTTAAAATTTTATTCTGGAGGCTAAGGAAAAGCCAGTGGAGTGACTGACAGAGAGGTGCTGCAGACACTGATCATTATGTACAGTAGATGAGTCTACCGGAGGCATTCAATATGGATTGAAGTTTGGACAGACTGGTGATCGGCAGGCCAGCAAGAAGTGAGTTGCAGTAGTCGAAATAAGAAATGATGAGAGAATGTAATGCAATCTTAGTTGTGTCTTGTGTAAGGTAGTGTATTTTGGAAACATTTTTTTAGATGGAGAAGGCAGGATTTTGTTAGTGACTGTATGTGAGAGATGAAAGAGAGGGCGGGGTCCAGTAGAACCCCAAGGCAATGAGCTTGGGAGGTTGAAGTGAGACAGATGTGAGGGATTGAAGCAGTAGTAGAAGGCGGGAAAAATAGGAGTTTGGTCTTAGACATGTTGAGATTGAGATGGTGGGCGGATATCTAGGAGGATATACTTGAGAGGTAGTTGGAAACATGTGTTAGAAGAGAGGGGATAGATCTTGTGCTGGGAGATAGATCTGCATAGAGATGATACTGAAACCCAAAAGAGTGTATTAGGTTACCAAGTGAGGATGGCAGGTCTGGACCATAAAGAAGACTGAGTGCCGTAGAACTGGCGCCTTTGAATTGTGGTGTTGGAGAAAACTGCTTACAGTGCCCTGGACTGCAAGAAGATCCAATCAATCAATACTAAAGGACATCAAGCCAAACTGTTCACTAGAAGATATGATAATGAGGCTAAGCCTCAAATATTTTAGCCATATCATGAGAAGACAGGATTCCCTAGAGAAGACTCTGATGCTAGGAAACATTGAAGGTACATAAGGACAGCAGAGGTAGAGATGGATAGATGAGGTCATTTAAGTAAAAAACATGTGCTCGATGGAGCCCAGAAAGCAGTGGTGGACAGATGTGCTTGGCGTGGTGTGATTTATATAATCGCTGAGAGTCAGAAACGGCAACAAAACAACAAAATGTACATGAATGAAATTATATTGACAGTACAGTACATGCAACACTTGCATATATAAGGAAGCATTTAAACAGGATTCAAGTAAAAGCCGTCTATTAGCTTTTAGACTTTTATTACATAGTAAAAAGAAATATATTGATTTGTAGCCTTATTAAATTGCAATTCAGCAAATTCTAAAGGGCTCACAGAGCATATTTTTTTTACAGAAGTTTTTAGTTAGTGAAGACCTTACTTTTGCATAGGAGTTCACTAACTAAACACTTCTGTAAAATATATGCTGTGTGCTTATATAGAGCCCTTTAGAATTGTCCGAATTGCAATTTAATAAGGCTGTTGGTATATACTCAACAGTCAAACAGACACATCCATCACTAATGGGTGAAACATTTGAAGTCATTTTTCTAGTAATAGCTATTTGCATTGTCAATGTTTCTTGAGCTGTGATTCCATGTGAAACAGTACCAGGGAACCCCCTGCTCCATTCACTGATTTTCAGCCTTATTAAATTGTGATTCGGTAAATTTAAAAGGGCTCTAATTAAGCACATAGCATATTTTGTTACAGAAGTTTTAAGTTAGTGAACTTCTATCCAAAAGCAAGGTTTTTACTAACTAAACACTTCTGTAAAATATATGCTGTGTGCTTATATAGAGCCCTTTAGAATTGTCCGAATTGCAATTTAATAAGGCTGTTAGTCTATAAGGTGCCTAAAATTGTTGTGATGGAGTCTTGACTCATTATGGTAGCTAATGTTAGCCAATAGAGCAATGCTCGCCGTAATTAGTAGCGAGTGTTTTACAACACTATACAAGTGGTGTTAAAATCTGCAATTTTGGCCATGTTTTCATTTAAATTATTGACTGTACAATTAATAATAGTTCATTAAACTCCAGTTACTCTTTAGCATAATTAATTATTGCCTAGTTCTTACTGTTAATTGATATGTTATAAAGATCTATGCTACATTAGGACACTAACATGAAATACATACAAATGGTTCTATGTGTCTAAATTCTGGAGAACTCAAGTTTTTGTACTACTGCTCTGTTCTATAATAAAAGCGGATTCCTATAATAAACTGATTATGCACTATCACCCATATGTTGTCGAGGACTTGTTTGTAATCCTTATTCCAAATGTATGCCCCAACAATAATTTCCTGTTCCTAATTGAGAAAATACAATAAAATACATAAAACACACTGTCATATTGCAACTTCAACTAACACCAGGCAGTTTTTTTTCTAGAGCTTCAAAACTAAAATAAAACTAGCCATTTCCCCAATCAACCTAAGTATATTGTGCATTATTTCCTGTATTTAATGTTGTCTGCATTTAAGGAAAGATATATGTGAGATTGATGTATATTGTTAGCACATCACCTACTCAGATCCTCAGATTCAGAATTATTGTAATACTTCATTATATGTCTCACTTGTGTCTCACCACTGGTTTCTCTTTATTTAACCTCAAGTTCTCCTCTTCTTTCTCTAAAATATAATCCTTTCTGATCATCTGCCAAATTAACCTTTAAATTTAGTGGTGATTGTCTGCTCTTTCTTTACAAAAAATAGATGAATGTTTACTAGTAGAGATACTGCCACAACAGGTTTCTCTCAAAAAATTAGTTTATAAAAATACTAAGATCTTCAGGTGAGAGTATATCATAGGTACAGGTGAAGACCTACTGTATATTTCCTCTTTTGGGGGTCATTTAGTTACATCTCTGCACACTGTTTAGTACACAGTAGATTTGCTGAGTATGAGTGCTGAGAATGTAAGTTGGTGGTTATTCTCTTGCTGGCTTTGTTAAATACATAAAGTGTAACAAAAGTGTTAGACCCCCTCTTTATGCTCATTTTATAGTATTTATTTTCTGCGTGACATGTATGGCAACCAGTAAGAAGGACTTACTTTTATAACATCAAACACTATATGAAACAGTGGCAGAGCTATTAAACAGGAAGCCCCAGTGCAAAATAATTTTGGGCATCCCCTTGCAACTTTATTCAAAGCAGCTGGGGTCAATAAAAAAAAGGCTAAAATTATACGTAGGTGGTCAGATCACCCCTGGGGTGATACAATTAATTGATAAGATAATTGTTTGGTGCTCTCCACTAATAAGTTAAGAATCCCTTTTCACAGAGGGCCCTACACTGTTGTGGGCCCTGGTGTTTTGCACCTGATGCACTTTCAGCAGTTCCATCACTGATATGAAAGTCAATTTATTGGAATTTAGTTGTTTTTATTTATGGACAATTTTATACTGATTAAATAATTTTTGTTAGTGGCTGCTAATATAACATTATAGTATACACTGGTTATTATACACTGGTATTATATGTGATATGTAGTAATATATGTATGCAGGGTTACATGTGGGACAGAAATGTGAGCAGTAATATTGACAGATATGATTTTTCATTACACCACTATTGAGCTAAATTATAAATAGTGTGCAATATTAATACATACATATAAAAATCCTTGCTACTCTGTACAGACCCTTGACATCATCATATATATATAGTTGTGTATCTTTGTGATGTTCGTCATGTTTGCGATGTTGGTAACTCACTTGCGGCCCTCGCGCTTATCGCCATTGTTGCAGGACTTAGGCTGCAATGCGCGCCAATGGCCGAAGGCTCTCTTTGTGGGCTCAAGATGGGCACCGAAAGTGATCATTGCAAAGCAGAAAAGTTGAAGTACATGGGGGGAGAGGCTTGCAATGAGCACCGAAGGAGCTTGCAATGAGGACCAAAGGGGCTCGCTATGAGCGCCAAAGGTGCTCAGAGGAGCAAAAGCCTCACATTATTTGGCAAATAGCATTGCCAGCCTTACAATTTTATTCCCGTCATTTTTGACGGGCAATTTCCTAGTCATATATATTAACCAGTTACTAATGTTGTTACATTTAAACAAGTCTTGGATGGCACAGGGATATACCTTCCAACCTCTTCATTATAGGGTCCTGACATGTAAATATGAGTATACAAGAGCCAAGACTTGGCAGACAACCACAATGATTAAAGCCAGTACATTATATTTTATTAAAGCACTATGGTCATTTTTTTCTATATGGTCCTCTAAATAACTAAAAATAAAATGTTTTTAGAAAGCAAAAATAACATAAACACAATTTTTACATTTTGCAACTTTTAGATGCATTTATTCTTTACTGCGGAGGTCCAGTTTGCAGGTGTCTGTTACTTTTGCGGGTGGGTGTATCCTTTTGAACTAACAAACTCTCCTTTAATCCCGCTGAGCACTGGCAGTTGCAGATGCCACATTCTCCTTATGCAAATAGAATCTGCCTATGAATTCAAGTTCTCCTCCTACCTTAGGAAGTTGATCTGCTGAAACCAAGTTGATTGATTCCAAAGTAGCATGGTTGTATGCAAAATGTATTACATTAGAGGGGGTATTATTTTTCTAATATTCTAAATATATTTTGCAAATATTCAAGTGTAGTACATTTCAAACATATGTCTACAGTGGCATTTTAATCAAATTATTTTTATATTACATTAGACTTTTTATGTTATAAAGTCTTGACTTTGTTAAGATTTTTTAAGTCACTGTAAACAATGTACGTAGCTTTTTACATGTTTAAAAAAAAAAATCAAATATATCTGGAAGAACAAGCATTCTTACAAAAGATGTAGGCTTATTGAAGCTACATGAGCTCATTTTTTGCATTATAATGTAATGTAGAAATCTCAGGAGTTTTGTATTGTGATTCCTTTCTTTGTTAAGATAATGCACAGTTTTATTAGTCAACTAAAGATACACTAATTTGGGAAAGAGATGCATTCTGCTTAAGGACATACATTAAGAGTTATATATCAGCACCATAAAATAAAATAACTATGTTAGAAAGTACCTTAAATCCAAAATGGCATTCTTTTTCGTACATCCACATTTTAATTGTATTGCAATAAAAATAGCAAAGCAGATTATTTTCAGGAAAATGGAGATTTTTTCTGCTGTTTCTTTTGTTGTTGAAACAGCAGCAGCCCTGTTTGTATTTACATTCAGTCATTTATTGCCCATTAAAGAAGTAATGCTATGTTAATGCAAGGGAAAAAAAATCAATGCTACTCAGATCAGTAGCTGTGGGGAAACAGTGCAGCAGCTGGTTTGCAAACAGAAAGCCCACACAGATCAATGAAATTACAAGCTAAATCTGCTGATGCTCACAAAGTGCTCTAGCGTTGTGATGTCTAACCTTTCTCAAGTTCAAGATCCCTGGCAAGACGGCAATAGCTAAAATGAAAAGGCAGGGAATGCCATCACAATGGTGGAATTCATGTGTAGTGGGTATATAAGTAAAGTACTACTGTTACTGTACCAACCTAAACTCTACTTCAATTTCCTGCTAATATATAACCTGTAAGGAAAGAAGAGATCTCTCCATACACGTAACATGACTCAAACAGGTCAGAATACCTGGTTTTCCCACAGAAATTGTCAGGATTCTGGGTACCTTTAACAGCAGTGATGAGTTTCCAGTACTCAGAGTCAGGGGTGCGTTTCTGCCTAGGGTCTAGGGCAACAGGCTGCGTATATATATATATATATATATATATATATATGTATATGTGTATAGTAAATTAGAAAGTTAGAGAAGGTATTACCAGCTCAGAATTCCAAGAAATACAGTTATTGCACTTAATTTCTGGGAACCTGGGCAGGCACATGCAAATGAGCCCAGTCAGGGTTTGCTCTCTAATCCAATTGCCATTTTAATCGTGGCTCCTTTTAAGCTTATGCCTGCTGTGCACAGCTTTAAGCAAATCCCAGGATTCATTGGGCACATGCCAGGAAACCTACCCAAAGGCAGTCACTGTTTTGAGGTAAATGCATCCCATTAGTGTCGGGTTGGTACCTGGCTGGTTTAGTAAATTTTGTGGGGAAGTAGTTTACAACAACAATCATTTAGCTTATGGTGGGCAAGAGAGCAAAAGGTAGCTACAGCATATAAATATAAATAGTACATTTGTGTTCACATTTGAATGGTGGGCAAAAGAGCGATAGAAGCCTTCCACCGTACAATAAATAAATAGTGTTCACATTTGAATATATATATATATATATATATATATATATATATATATATATATATATATATATATATATATATAGTGATATTTCTGTCTGTAAGTGTTCTTGACTCATTATCACATGTTATATGAATACATAATCAAACATATGCCATTGATTTGGGATATACCAAGAGCATGGAGTAGTTATAAGTGAGGTGTGGAGGGCTCACAAATCTGAATGGCCTAGGGCTGCATCAAACCTAAATATACCGCCTGCTCAGAATGGCCTTTCTTAAGGGTTATGCAGTAGAGGGTATTTCAATCTCTTTTCTACCCACCATAACATACTTAATGTCTGATCTGTTAATATATACAGATTCTTTCATTCATCCTTTCTGGCTGTCACAGTCTACCTTGAACTGTAACACTGACTTACTACAGAGCTTCTTCCTAATGCGCTTGGTAATGCGATTTCCCGAAAATAATTTGTCAATGAAGAGACGCAGACAATGTTGCCAGAAGATTTTTTTTTTAAACTACTAAATGAATGTTGGTGAGGAAGTAATGATTATGTAAAAGTGTTAATGTAAAATGATCAAGAATCAAAACAGCAAAGTAGAAACATAACATAAAGGTCCTGGAGGTAAGCCAACGATCTGGGTAAAGAACACTGTCAATATATCATTATCATGATTATTGTTATCATTATTATTATCATCATCATCATTATTTTTTATAAATTAGTAACATAAACAAAACAAATGTTTCTGTTCTGCATATATGTGAACTTCATATTATACAGTTTTGTTCAATGTTGCTGTGGATTTAATGTGCAGTGATTGATACAATGCACTATAGAGCACTATTAATGGGACTAATTAGGCAATTTTGTGGTTCCATATTAATGTTTTAAATATGTTGCTTTATTCATTTTATCTCCCTTAAGGTAATTTTGACATAACATTTACACTTATTAGGAGTCTCCAAAAATAACGGATTCTTATATTCTGAAGCCTCCCCTTTTTGCCTGTTCTCTCTCATGCTCCTTCATAGCTTCCCTTGCACACGGATTTGACATAAGACCACACCCTAGTTGGGGGTTTTACACTACCAGTGTCTAAGTCTGCTCAGACACAAGGCATGTCACTGTCTATTTGTTATCAGCTTGAAACACTGGTAGAGTCAGGTATTTCCCTCATGGGTGGACTAAGCAAAATGGCGGCTCATAAGAAGAAAATATAAAAAAAAATGGTGGCTCTACAAGGTAAGAATTTATTAGGATGGGGCTTCATAAAAGTAAGTGTAATGTCAATTTTAGATACTAATTACTACTTATTGAGGGGGATAAAATTAATTAATTCATCTAGTTAAGACATATAAATACAAAAAAAAGAGTCCCTTGCACAATTACATTTTCCTGCTGACACATTATTGTTATTCTTTCGAGATTACCACTGCAAAATGATGATTACCTGGAGATTAGAAAATTTTGTATGGAAAAAAAAAATATTAATATTATATTACACCTTTATCTTACAAGCAAATTGAGAGGAAGTGTAAACAAGGACTCAAGGAGAGCCTAGGAATATGTTTTAGTTGATTTCTATTAAACTCTATATTCAGTAGATATATGCATAGGTTTGTGGCATTGCAGTCACCATTAAGACTCTCTATCTCTCTGCTTCCTTTAACATTTTAGGACAGAGGAGAAAACAATTAAAGTGTATCTAACTTTAATATAATTGTGCCACACTTTAGACCACTTACAGCCCTATTAAATTCCCACAACGTGAAAACCTGTAGTATGTAACGGAGCCCGCTAAACCTACGGCTACTAAATTGGGCTCTTGCTACCTGCAAATGATCTGCGAGTTACAGGCGGAAAAACCCTACGGGCTGTCGAAATCGGAACTCTGTTGCCGCTAAGCCTTTGATCTGTTATGCCCGTAAATGTTACGTTCGCAAATCACTATTAAATTGCTACGAAACCACAAATGGAGCCAAAAAACCTACGGGTACTAGAGAGGACCCACAAGGGGGTTAAAGTCCTATCCATAGCACTGTAAATGCAAATATCAACACAGTACTGTATTTTAGATTAAAGGGACAGTGATGTTATGTATTAAAATTAATAGCACAACATTCTCAAGCTCGCTTTAATTTCTGTGTTATATCGATCTCGGCAATCAATGTGTTAATACATAATGGAACTTGCATAGACTAGAATATAATATTTACTGATTTATTAATATAGCATTATTTTTGGAATGTGGGTCCGATCGTAACTCGTAATTCAAATCCATAAGGGATTGAAATCTAACCTCCATTTTTCAGTGAAGTAATGATGATAATCTCCGTTTCCATTGGCTCCGTCTAAACCTGTAACTAATGGTTTAACTTATTGATCATGTTCACGGCCGCACATGCAACATGCGCAAGAATGGTTTACCGATTTGAATGTCGGCCACGTCTGTTACAGGCTTGGCTAATTTAATAGCTCTGTAATGTTGTGGAGAAATACAAATATCCATACATTATTGTATCATGATCTGCCAGTTTCTATCAATGATATAGGAATTAGAACCAGTACATGGTTGTTCATTATTGCTCCCAAGTTTATATAATGGAGAATCCTCTACTCCTCTACCCCTCTAATACCAATGTTTTTAGTAAATGACAAATGTATGAATCCTATATCCCCAGGTGCAATGGTTTTCATGCAGAACAGGAAATTGCCACAAATCAACAGTACACCCAGATGGTGCCAGATGGGTTTCCATAAATAGGTGCTATACTGGTGTTTTTGTGGCAGGGGGAAGGTCTCAGGTGAATAGGTAATGTGGTAATTTTGATTGGCATGTGATACCACAGGTTTGCTGTGATTTCCTATCCTAACATACTCACTGAATTAAAGACGTATTAAGTGCAGTTAAGAAGAGAGCCCAGGGCCATATGTGTTAGGAGCTCCATTTAACTGCATACCATATCAAATCAGTGTCAATTAACTAGAGTAAAGGAGGATTCATATATAACACAATATAGCATCTATGGAAAAACATAGCGAAGTACAAAATCACTTTACATCGGCCCAGAAGCAGCACAGTCTCAATTTTTCATTTATCTTTATTGAAAATACTTTCACATACAGATTCAATAAATATACTATACTTTATGTAATAAAGCAGGTAGAAATGGTAATTCATTTTACTTTCAACTTTTGATATTGAAATTTTATAACAGCATTACAATCTTGTCTATTTCTGGCAAGAATAAATAGAGTGTCTTTATTTTTTATCAACATTGTTCTAGATTATAAACTCTCAGATCACGTATTCCTTCTTTAAAAATATATTCATACAAAAAAAGTATTTTGAGCATAATGTTGAACGATTAGAATTTTTTTATGTTTTCATAATTTGTTGTATGAGAAAAAATAAATGAGCCAGATTTAATGACTTTTAAGTAATGAAGTTCAGCCTAAAACTTTTTTCTATTTATTGTGATTAAATAAATTGTTCCTTTATTAAAAACATATACTGAATATTGCTGCATTGCCTGTGATTTTTATGCTTACGGTCCCCATATTTTTTCCTTTATTTTTATTTTTTTAAAGTTTGCTCACAAAAGATCAACTTTTCTAAGCAGAAGAAATTGAAAAGGTGTTTACTGATCATTACATCTTAAAGGTCAGGAAAGTTGGTTCTTTAAGTAAACACATGCATATGCAAATATACATGTGCAAGTAGAGAATGTATTGATAAAAAATGGAGCTAACATTGTATTTCACATTTTGTTCAGTGTATTATTTATATCAGATATAAGATAATTGGAAAACAATACTACAGTATATAACATCTATGGATTTTTATAAACTTGTGTTTTCTCATATTATGCTAATCTTCCAACATAATGTGCTGCTGAACTGCCCAAAACCTTCAGCATCTGTATGGTAAAACAGTTTGGCTCAAATGTGTATTGTATGTGACAATGGTCCCAGTTTGAAAGTGGACAGTCCAGTGTATTCCTTTCTTCTGACCAAGGGTGTAGGAACTGGGGTGGGGGTGGGAGGGACAAATCAACCTCAGATTAAATGAATAGGGGACACAAAAATTGCAAAATGAAATGTAAGCATGCATTACCAGATTTGGCCACTAGACTTTCCCATTAAAGCTTTGACCCATAACTTATATACATAAGAATTTGGCATATAGTCATATATAATATATATGTATATGAGTGATTCTTGGTTTGTGTAAAATCCAACCCGATGCTTTGCTTAAAAGCTGTTTAATACAGCGGGCATATGCTTTAAGGGAGCAATGTATAAAGTTGCTATTTTTGGATTAAAAGAGTGAGGTACATTGTATTCTCATTTGCATGTCCCCGCCTTTTAGACATGCAAATGGACTTATTAATGTATTATTCATTTTCTGTACTTTGTACGGTGGAGAGCATTTCTCACTTTTGTGCTCACCATACACTAAATGATTGTTGTGGAATACCCAATCCTACAAAATCTATTGCACAAACCAGAATCTACCTCATACTGATGATAGCCAAAAGCTTGAAACAGGCCTGTATATGAGTGATTCTTGGTTTGTGTAAAATCCAACCCGATGCTTTGCTTAAAAGCTGTTTAATACAGCGGGCATATGCTTTAAGGGAGCAATGTATAAAGTTGCTATTTTTGGATTAAAAGAGTGAGGTACATTGTATTCTCATTTGCATGTCCCCGCCTTTTAGACATGCAAATGGACTTATTAATGTATTATTCGTTTTATATATATATATATATATATATATATATATATATATATATATATATACACATATGTATCTATATTGTATATATATATATATATATATATATATATATATATATATAGATATACACATGTTTGCATATAAACATTTGGCATATAGACAATTTTTTATTATATTGCGAGGGAGCAGGGGCATTGCGGATTTGAATGAAGAAATAAAATATATTAAAGTTTTGAGGGGTATTGCAGCAATGGGGCCCCCCTAGAGCAGGGCCCCGGTGAATTGGGTGCACCAGCGGTAGATCTGCCCCTGCTTCCTGTCCTCGGAATAGAGTTGAATTATCCCCAACAGAATTTTTTGGGCTTCTACGCCCATGTTTCTGACCCTGAAAAGGCCCAAGAAGCCCAGGCCTAGGGTGGTACATTTTCAGGGAAAAGTAGGCTGCTTCAAGATCCGAATGTGATGCCGTGAAAGAATGTGTGTTTATAGACCGAGATGTCAATATACAGTGGTGAGTTTGCTTGTAAGTGTAGCTGACACATATTGACATACTTTATATGTACATAATCACGCATACACTTATACACCAAGGGTAGAAAAGTACTAACTGTGTTGTTATAGAAGCACAGCCCGAATGGACATAGGGCATCATGAGAATTATGTGTACCCCTGGGATCGCAATTTGGTTTTAGAAGGAGAAGCTGAAAAGTGTTTCACAGTTAAACTATTAACTATCAACACATTTCAATATAGCACGTTACGTACCCACTTTGGCAATAAAGGGACTCACTGACTAGACCTCATGACTGTCACTTTGTGTTATTAAAGCAAGTTGTTTTTTGCTCAGCACTGGAGCTGGAAGAAATTGCTTGCTGTCACTGTAGCAGGTATGTGTGAAAATCGTGAAGGACTAAGTTCAAGGTGCACGTACAAAAAGATTGTAGGTAATATTACAAGAGATTCTTCTTTTATTTATTTATTTTTATACACAAATTTAAGGTATCCTTATATTTGATTGTATTGGGTATATTGTTACAATGTATTGTGGAATTTTACTTACTATATATATGACAACGTGAAAGGGAAATTACACATACATGTAATGCACTCCATTAATGTCTGCTGTTCATCATTTATTTCTGCTTTACAAATACATTCTTATCTTGAGTTCCTGGTAACTTCCTTTAAGCCTCACATTTACTCTATATGTATTTCCTTGTTTGATCTGCTTGTTGAATGAATTTGAAAGTATTTGGTGCAATTAAGCAGAAGCTAACATGCCCCCCATTACAGAATAATTACAACAATAGAATTTCAATTGAATGTTGTATGTATTTTTTTATTTATAAAACATTTTTCCCAATATTAAGTTAAATTGTTTTTCAAAAGATCCAATTGAGACTGCACTGGCTTGATGAGAAACATCAATCTGGGTCTGACTTATATAGTTTATTTTTTCCTGTCTTTACTTTCTTCACTGTATACTGTTTACTCTTCTAAACCTTCCTTGTTTGTCCACAGTTAAAGTAAAATACTATTTTTATTGAGACTCAAGCAAAAGTTACATTAAAATGATTGTGGTGCAATATTTCCAAGAAAAAAAACAATATACTATCATATTGGGTATAAATATCTTTCACCAATCAATTAGCATAGTTACATTCATCGTAATAACGGAGTAGATTCATAATTATAACATATTTTGTGGAATTGACTTTAAAACGTTTTTAATATGAAAAAAACAAGAAAACCTGTTGGCTGTAAACACTATAATATATTAAAGAATTCAATATTATAATTACAAAAAATAATAATCCTTAAATGAATACCAGAAGCATATTTCAACAAGGTAATGTTATTGTTTGTATCTGCATAATACTTGCTATATTTTTATTCTGGTTATGCGGTCTGTCTTGCAGCAACCTGAAATTAATGTGTTAGATGGACCGACTCTGACATACATTTTCATCATTTTACCACTTATTCCAGCTAGAACCAACTTTCTGATAATGAAGTACATGCTAGAAGGACACTGTGGACTCTGATACATTAATATGCTACCTCTTAATGCAGCACTGCCCCTTACATTAGTATATGTATTAGCCAGGAGCTTATGGCATTTTAATTATTAAAATCTTAAGTATGTTTAATCTTTGAACCAGCTCACAAAAAGAAGCAAGTAAACAGGTTCTCTCAAACTTTTCTTGCCAACCTTCAAAGGTCAAAACTAGCTGTGGCACCTAAATTCGAAAGTAATTAGTTAGAGATTTACTGGGATTGCATGCCAATCTTTCAGTAGCTTAGATGTGACATAGTGAATAACCTTTGTCAATCCCAGGAGATGTGCAAATAGATGAAAAGATAAATAGCAAAATATATCTCTTGCTTAGGGGCAGATGAACACATTGCCCACAGAATAAATGCCAACATCAAAATCAAATTGAGGGTTACAATGGGCCACAAAAGTCCAACAAAGTTCTAGTTTACCAACGTTTGTGTTTATAGCCAAGTATGTCTGACATAAATACAATAGTATATGAACACATTTTCTGTTTCTCTTGCTATATATATATATATATATATATATATATATGTATATGACAGTCTACATTAAAATACAATTTTAGATGTAGTTAAGAATTCAGCAGGGGCGGCCCGTCCATTGGGGCGTCAGGGCAAACGCCCCCCCAAATATTTTCTTCACCCTGCAATAAAAAAAACACAACAATGTATTAGTATAACCCAAAAACAAATAAATATAAGGTGTACATCATCATTTCAAGTCTAAATAGTATTAAAAATGAAGTAAAGTTAGTAAAGGGACACTGTCACTTTAAAATAACCCTTGCGCTACATTAACTAATGCTGTGTATCTATCGCCCCCTGCCTGCACCCTGTGTGATCAAATTACAATAGTTACTGTTACACTGTGTACACTAACCTTTAGACTCTTCTCTCTCTTCAATGAGTCCTGGCCTGGCCCCCTGTCCCTGACCGTTAATGCATGCCGCCCACCATCACAGTGACGATATGCATGGGCGGTCATAAATGTATCAATTAATAAATGACAGTCTTCCATCATTGACCAATCAATGATGGAAGGCTGTCCAGTTACTAAGTGATCAATCTAAACCCACCCAGACCGTTAGCCCTGAGCGCCCGCCAGCAAATAGGGCCTCGAGTTTAAATTTTGATTGACTGATACAGTCAATAAAACCACCAGTTCCCTGTCCCTTCCCCCTTTCTGTTTCCTGACCCTGGTCACGCTGACACTGAGAGACCTCCCTGGCTGAATCTACTCATCTGCTCTGCCTGCCTAACACAGTAAGTCTACACCTGCCTCTGCCTGGCACCTGCCCTGCCCCTGGCCAAACCAAAACCCCTAGTAGCCCCTAATAAAAGTTAGGGGTGACCAGTTACCCCCACTATGCCTGCCTGGCCTGCCACCTACCCAGCCACCCACCAACTACCACCGACGACCCCAGCCTTCACCCCCATGTGGCCTGTGCCACCCCCGATCAGGCCTGCCCTATGCTAGCCTAGCTATGCCATCATGCCACCACCGGATTACACCGATCACGGGATCGGGGTAGTCGGGTGGTGAGCGGGGTGGCACAGGCCCACATGGGGGTGATCGGATCACCCCCTTGATGAGGCCTGTGCCACCCCTGATGACCTCCATGTTGCCGCCCTATGCCACCCCCGAGGCCCGATCACCACCGGGCCCCCGGCACCACCCCGATGCGGCCTATGCTACCCCGGGTATTCGGGCAGTGAGCGGGGTTGACCAGGCCACATGGGGGTGGATGTTCACCCCCATGAGGCCTGTGCCACCCCTGGTCGTGGCCTATGGGCGACCGATGGGCGCCTGACCGTGACCGACCCCACCCTGGATGAACAAACAAACTACCTACCCCCCCCCCCCCCCTATTTTTATTCCATTTTTAGAAGTAACAGGCATGTATATGTGCCTGTCACTTCTAAAGATAAAATAAAAATAAGATAAGGGAAAAAAAAATACAGTAAAAAGTAAAAACATTATTACAATTAAACAGTCAGTAAGCTAACACATTGTTAGTACAGTTAGTAACACATTTTTATACAAAAATAAACAGCTTTAAACAAACATTAAAAATAAAATAAAATAAACAACAGCACATACTTACCTGTAAAATTGACCCCTCCAGCGTTGGCCTTCTGTCCTCTCTGGATATAGTCATGAAAAATAAATAATCCAATGTTGATTGAAGCCAATGATCAAAAATAAAATAATCCATGTTGATTGAAGCCAATGATCAAAAATAAAATAATCCATGTTGATTGAAGCCAATGATCAAAAATAAAATAATCCATGTTGATTGAAGCCAATGATCAAAAATAAAATAATCCATGTTGATTGAAGCCAATGATCAAAAATAATCCAATCTTGATTGAAGCCATTGTCCATCCATCCATTCTGGCCCATCGAAAGAGGCCTCCACAAAAAAAAAACGACGCTCTAAAAAAAAAAAAAACAACACACTAAAAGAGCTCCTCCTACAAGGAGCCCCTCCCGCGATTAATTGTTTTTTTCCCACGGTCTGCTATATATACTAATTTTTGAAGGACTCTGATTGGCTGAAATTTTTGATTGACATCGATTTCAACCAATGAGAGTCTTTAAAAAATTAGCAAATCAGCAAGCAGGTATGGAAGCCTGTAAGGGTAAAAAAGGTTAGTGTGAACTTGTTTGACCCTGTATGTATTATACATATTACAGGGCTATTTTATGTGATATACATGTTACAGGATAATATCCTGTAACATGTATAGCCAAAAAATAGCACTGTAATATGTATAACAAATAAAGTGTAATAGAAATGCATGAACAATATAATATACCATGTAATAAAGAACATCAATTAATCAAATAATAAATATCAATTAATATATATTGTTGTATGTATATGTTTATGTATATTTATGTGTAATTTTTTATATATATATATATATATATATATATATATATATTTGGATATATATATATATATATATATATATATATATATATAAAAATTAATATCAATATATCACAATAAATAAATATATATATATATATATATATATATCAATTTGATATATATATATATATATATTTATTTATTGTGATATATTGATATCAATTTTTATATATATATATATATATTTGGATATATATATATATATATATATATATATATATATATAAAAATTAATATCAATATATCACAATAAATAAATATATATATATATATATATATATATATATATATCAATTTGATATATATATATATATATATATATATATATATATATTTATTTATTGTGATATATTGATATCAATTTATATATATATATATATATATATATATATATATATATATATATATTTATATATATATATATATATATATATATATATATATTTATATATTATTATTTTTTTTTTTGGGCCTATATGTTATTTAAGGTTTTTAAGGTGCGGTTGGGGCCTATATGGTCCCAATTTGTTATTTAAGGTTTTTAAGGTGCGGTTGGGGCCTATATGGTCCCAATTTGTTATTTAAGGTTTTTAAGGTGCGGTTGGGGCCTATATGGTCCCAATTTGTTATTTAAGGTTTTTAAGGTGCGGTTGGGGCCTATATAGTCCCACTTGGTCTTCTAAGGTATGTTTGGGGCCTATATAGTCACACTTGGTCTTCTAAGGTATGTTTGGGGCCTATATGGTTCCACTTGGTCTTTTAAGGTTTTGAAAGTATGGTTTTGTTCTTGAATGGTCTGATTGATTTGCTTGTTTTCTTTCAACCCCAGGTGCAAACCCTATGTGGCTGCAGATTTGTTTCTACTCATTGGTCAACTTAATGAACATGAATACCCTGAGAAGAAGAGCCGACTAATGGTAGGTGTCACTCCTTTAATTTTTCTGTTAATACGTATAGGTGCAATTATGATATTGCTGTAGTCTTGTCACATGAGTTTTTTCAATCTATATTGTATACCAATGAATTTAACACATTGTTACTTTACTTCTTGACATTTCTGCATTGCAGATCATGTATTTCAATGGGCTTCACAAGCATAAGGTCATTGGGCGGGGCTTATAAAGGTCATTATGACATCAGGGGGAGGAGTTATAAAAATGGGTGTGGTTTGAAAAAGGGGGAGTGGCTATGTTTCGCCCTGTCGCCCCTCCAACTTGAAAAGTCACCAGCCGCCACTGGAATTCAGATAAAGTTATGGAAATAAGGTATTGAATATAAACAACATACCATTTTTATTGTTTTGGAAATCCTGATCTTGCTTGGAAAATACAGTCTTTAATGTAATTCTACAGAATTTTTCCAGCATAGTTATATGGGTCATTCGTTTAAGGATATAGCTGTTTTGTAAAAAAAATATGCTGACTTTAAAGCAGTTTCTCATGTAACTCAAACATCAAAAAATGTTTTTTATTACGATAAAGGCAGAAATATGTGAGCTGCAGAAAAAAAATGTGGTGCATATTGCAATATCATTGATTGCACTCAATATCATGCACTATACGGCATTCATTTTTACATAATAACTAGTTGAGTTTGAATAGTTCCAAGATGGTGAATAATGCTTGCATTTACTTTTAATTTTTTATTAAATGGCATACTGTTTCAGTGGCTAATATTCTGTCAAATTATGTGTTTTAGATTGCAAATATTTGCACTAAATATTTTATGAAAGGGGTACTTATCTGCCATTTTGGGTCCTAAAGAGTTTTGTTAGACTGATACACTATATACAATTTCTCATTTTTAATGACACAACTGCATGGCATCCTGATACTGTACTAACCAACATTTTTTATTGTCTGATCTCAGGTGTGTGTCTCTCACTCCTGTTTTAACTAATTAAATAATGAGACTATTAACAACAAAATTGAACTGATAGCGGTGAGAAACGATAAGCTTATATGGAAAATATAGTTACACAATTCACATTGATTTAAAACCCAATATAATCTAAATTGTTTGACTTTAAAGATGTTTTCAACTGAAAGAGCAAAAGAAACATTTTAAAGAAAAAAAGATATTCAAATTGTTTAATAAGAATGTTAATTTTCAAAAACGTTCATGCTTTTTAATGCTGGCTTAATTTCAAAAAGACAATTAATTTTATATTTTAGTAGAATGTCTTATTCCCAAATAGATGAATACCAAATCGCAAAATGTCTTTTCAAAAACTACTATGTCAAGGTGATACAGTTTTAAAATTAAAATGAAAACACATCTTCACAATTAAATTGCCTCTGTAGTGTACAATAAAGTTTAATTCATGTATGTATTTTAGATATTGATTTGCAACATAACCAGAATTTGAAGGGGAAAAAAATGTAGCTTTTAAAATTACTTTTGAAGTTTGTTTTGTAGCTTAATCACTCCACACCATATTAGGTGTCATGAGACTGAAGGAGGGTCTTCCCAGAAGGCTGTCCTAAATCTTTTCTGAGTGGTGTAGGTTTGTCTGCAATAGCCACTGCAGGAAAGTAGGCAGATAACAATGCTATCAGGACTACAGGTTCCCATCAAGGAAATCCACTGGGACCCTCTTCCTCTCCTTTAACACATGATAAGGGGTATAAAGCAATATGTCAGAGGAACACTAAAACACTTAACTTCAGAACACTTACTGTGTTTTATTTTTACTAAATTCATTTGAACAAAATGGTACCCAGTTTTGGTAACTAAACATTTGTTAAAAATAAATACCATATACATATTTTTGAAATGCTGCTGGTCGTATCGGATTGAAGCCTCTCAAATTATATCAGGTAATTATTTAGTAATCGTTAGTGGAAGAAGCCATATGGGGTGAAACGCGTGTTTGCTACTACTGCGTCTCCTTGATAACGCAGACACAGACTTTATCATGTTGCAACACCACCTCATCTGAAAGCACAGCAAGAATCAACTGGATGGACTAAAGGACTAGCTAATGACTGTGGTATTTTTGATTTGCACAAAGTATTGTTTTTACCTGAGAAGCTTTAAGATTGATCCAAACAACAGTGCCTTTTAAAAAATTATATTACATGGTTGAACACTAAGGGGCTGAAATGGTTGAAGTTAACTTGCACTTCACTTATTTATTATATACATTACCTATCTAATTGTATTTTCAAGAGAGTAATACATTTTTATGATACCATACTGTGCCAAAAGTCAGAACTAATTCAGTGATCAATAAATGTAACTTATTTAAAAAAGTAGATATCTTAATATAAATTACTTTTGTGTTTTTTTTGCAGTGTCAGCCAGTCTCCTCTCTCTTATCTGTTAGTACTGAATATCCTTCATGGACAGTCTATGAGAAAGTAATGTTTAAGTAGAAGAAAGCCCCGATAAGTTATGCATTTGTAAGCCGGATTTATTTATTTGAAGTTGTAGATCACATGTTGTGTGGCTGGATGATTAAGTGAATGGACTTATACAGATATTTTAATGAAGCATATTTGAAAATTATGCTAATTTATAAAGCACTTGAATCAAATGAAGTGATCAAAGTTGCCATGATTGCAATCGTGTATCCTAAACCTCTAATATGAATGTACATTTATTTTGATACAAAGAATATTTGATTTAAGCTCTTACATATAATATTATACTAATCAGTGCTACTTAATTAAAGAATAATATATAAAAAAATATTCAATATATCATATAGAAAATAAAATTACAACAATGGTACTTTAAACATGAAATATCAGAAAACACAATGGGAAAATATATTGCTTGTAGAGACAAAATCCAAAACACAATACACATCTATCAATGTACATTCTGTCTTTGACAGCAATCAGATTTTTTTTTGTGTCTGTTAAATGTGTGAGCTTAGGGCAGTGATGTGTCTGAAATGGTTTATATCTGCAATGTGATGTTCAGTAGAAATAGATGACTGACATCTTCGTTTACGGGAAAGCACCATATCAACAACAAACCATGGACATAGAACACACTTCCTTTTTGATGCTTGTCTATATCAATAAAACCAAATGTTGTAAAGCAAACAAGAATCGTTGTGATTGCACAGTCATAAAATTGTACATGGGATATGGGTGACTACTTGTCTGAAAGAGAAAAATATATGATTGTATAAATAAGACTGTACATAAGTATTTTCAGTGATTGCTTGCAAAACACATAAACATATGTTGTTAAGGAGTAGTATTTCTCAAAATCCAAACAAAGAAACCCATAATGTTTATTTTACATATTGTATATTGTTGTTTACTTATTATAATTAAAATTACTAACTTCACATGACAGGATGTCTAAATCTTTGAAAATTACTCAAAATATATTATATTTAAATAAGAAGTTACACCTAAAATTAACTTAATGTTACATTAAAGAACAGTTAGAGAGAAAATTGATAATCTGTATAAAAGTTATGAAATATGTCTAGTTTGCTGATTAAAAAAAAAAATTTGGAGTAGTTTCTGTCTCTCTATGACCTCATGGACCGTAACACACCAGGCACATCTTTATGTCCATGGTTATGCTGATCCACTTGGTTTTCATGGCAGAGATACTGGAGTGGGTTGCCAGTTTATTCTCCAGTGGGCTACAGCATACAGCTCCTTGTGTTCCTAGGTGATCTCCCATTCCCTACTGACAAAGACCAACCCTGTTGGCTTCAGGGTTGTGTGACCTCTTAGTTCCCTGACTGAAATCGAACCCTGGTTGCAGCGGTGAAAGCACCAAATCCTAACCACTGGACAACCAGGGAACCCCAGTCTGCCGATTACTCGTTCATCTATTTGCGGAGAGTGTAAGCTGCCATTTTAAGTTTAATTTTTGTCTCAAACACTTAGAATGCTGAGCTACTTGTTTCACAAGTTCAAGAGTCAGCCAGTTAAACTACTGCTGAATTCTAAGCTGAGACAGATTCATGTTCTGTATCCTTCAGTAGCTTAATTCACATAACAGAGAACTTATACTTTAGCTATAAAGGCACATGGTAAAATGTTTACACATATACTGATTATCCATTGAAGCATAAGTAGATTGGGCATGCCCAGACTCAGAAGAAATGTAATCTATTTTTGGGTAGATAAAGCTAAACATTGAAAACATCAGTTTAGTTAAATGTTGGAAAATGGATTTTTAATAACATTGAGTTGGCAAAATACTTCTATAGTTTCTGCTGTGTCATTTAAGGTTACATATAACTAAAACACTATATTTTGGCGATATTATAGCTTTCTCTTCTGGCAGGTTCCCTCATCCATAACTGGTTCAGTCTTAGAAATAAGTTTCTTGGGAATAAGTCTGACTTCTGACAATGAATATTTCTTATTCAGTAGTACATAAGCAATGTTTCTCAAGTCCTCACATCACTATGGACCCAATGTTGGTACAAGTGCCAGTTTGTCATGATAGTGAGTTATAGTGAAGGTAGAAGAAAATATCACATTTTACTTGGTTTGAGTAATATTTAAGTAGGATAAGGATTAGTAAAAATACTTGGAGGTGATGAAAGCAAATACATTTATTGTGTATGGGAAAATAAGTCATAATTAGAGTAAAATAATTTAAGAAATTCTAGTTATGTTGTTTTATTATTTCTGCATTTACTTTCTCCTAATTATCTTGCAGTATTCTGCTTTAAACGTGTATACTGTATTAGTTTGCAAATAAATCTAATTTTTATCACTTTATTTAAAATTTTCACAAAATTTAAAATTACAATATTTTTTAGGCAGTAGTAACATAAAAACAACAATAAATATCACTATTTAAAATATTACTTGATTATAGTATTTCATGTATTTATTTATATTTATATCCTTTCAGTTATAACTCCTTCTAACATCAAAATTTCTGAGCTATTACATTTTTCATCATTATGCTTATAATTAAAATAACTTAATTATTGCAACAGTGGGTTAATTATTCTATTTTCGAAACATAACAATAGCCAAGCATTTTATAAGTTTAATTTGTGTTACATAATTGATGTGTTCATCCATTTTCTTAGAACTGGCAATATCAATTTGATTGGTATGGAGTGAACTAGCAGTGAAATAAATAACTTAGTCCTACTCCAGTGGAAATGTTCAATTTATCCAGAAATATTGTATTTAAATCAGAGTGTCAGGACAGAGCTGCTGTGATGACTACGAGAGCCGTCATGAAGTCTCAGAATGTGGATAGAAATGTTTTTGTTCTTTAGCAAGCATTGCTATTTGTCTGTTATTTAGCATAGTCAACTTAACAGATATTTTCAAATGATGTTGTCCAATGAGAAACACATGCATAAGGCCTCTGCTATATATAACCTGTGGCTAACAGCTCAATGGAAAAAAATATTCTATATCAATGTCTCTCAAAAACAACTTGTCAACAGACTCTATACCCATTAGCATTTATGGGTCTTGAGGGCTGAAAAAAACCCTCTACAGAACGTCTTTAATCGTAAATCTGCCCCTGTGGAGATTTGAAATGTTTTCATCATAAAGTAGTCCTTGAATTACTTTTTTCAGCCCTCAAAAAACATATAATTGCTAGTGGGTATAGGGTGTGTTGTTTAGCTGTTATTGTGCCATGATTGATTCATAAAGCTATAAGCCTCAGCTTATGCAGTAGAGACCTGATGAAGGTACTTCTCATTGGAAGACAGCATTTGAAAATATATGCAAGTGGGATGCCCAGTTTAAGTGAATTATTGTTAACAACATGTAAGTTATCCAAATGTTTGTCAATGTGTTTTATGTTAATGAGACAAAAGCAGTTTGCAAAAATGCGTTGCTAAATTTTATCTTTAGTTTCCAGCATCTGTCACTATAATTGTAAATATATAAGACAACAATAGCAGCTTGACTTTCAGACCGGATCACATCTTCGTAATAAATTCAAAACGTGCATATTAATAGAAATGGGAATTTGTCAAGTAATTGAAAAAAAAATTAAGTTGTATAACCATACATTGTGAAATTACCCAAAAATCTTCATCAAAACAGTATCCATTAATTATGTATTAATGTATTTATATGATAAATGTATTTACATATTTACTCTAAAGGAATTTTGTATAACAGTCTGTGGACACACTGTTTGGGTAAATAAGAATTTTGTGATCAAAGTTAAAAGCATATCCAAGTTTAATGTATTAATACATTTCTGCACTCTATAGGCAAAAGGCAGCCTATATGTATGTAGCACTTTTATTTTTATTAATATCTAAAAATCCCTCGAATGATTATGTTGACCCCCTCAGGGGTGTATACACAGACATATGATCCCCCCAATCAGCATGCAGCATCAGGGGAGCAATATTAATCCACTATATACTTGCTGTTGCTTGCTCAGCCAATCTCCTTGCAGCTTCCTGCCTGTATGTCAGCAGTAATATATAGCACCTATCAGTGATACACTACACATCCCAGGTTGCTTTGCCGCACAAACAGGAACCCAGAGTTAATTTGAAAGTTTCAGCTAACCTGATTGGCCAAAACAAATCATTTTAAATTTGATGCTAATTGAGCCAGGGTTTGGAGGGTGTTTACCCTAATTTGCAACTGTTAGAAATTACAAGACATTTTGCTGACTTCAATGTAAGCGTTTAAATGTTTTTTCATGCAAAACATGTTTGCATACACTACTATTCTCCTCTATCAGATGCATTCATAATCCAGCAAACTTAAGTATGAATTTAATTTTGTGCAAATTTACAAATGAAGCAAATATGAAATAATATACAAGAAATGTCAATAAAAGTAATTCTCCAATGCTTTCTTTGAACAAATATTTCAACCTTAAACCTTTCTGCAGTGTGTTCAGGGGACTGAATTAACTAACATTGTACCACATGATTCTTGGATTTATCATTCTAACATCTGCAATGAAGCAATAGAAGGACTACAAGACCCAAAGAAGAAAAGCCAATCAGTAAAGAAATGGCAGATAAGTGTGTATAGATTGCAAAACCAGGAGGATTTATATAGGCCTTTTGAGACATCAGCATTTAAAGTGAATACCAAATTGAGGTGTATTAAGCTGAAATTATGAGATGAACTTTAGAAACAATTACTTAATAACAATAATAACTGTAGTATAATCATTGTCACACGTAAAAACTCCATATACAATGACATGTTTGCTTTTTTATTTGACTTTTCATTAACATTTTACATTATTCATTACTTACAATTCTTAATTATACTGTATGTATCCTGTATTTGCAGTTTAGTGTAAGCCACGCAAATTCTTATAAATCTTCTCATATTTATGATTACTGTTGTATCCTCTAACAAGTTAAAAAGAAAAAGAAAATGACTAAAGAGTCCCTTTAAATAATAGCTATTTATTTTCAGAATGTGACTGTAGGCACATTTGTCATCCTTACACTATATGCACTGAATAACATTATACTAGCTATTAAAATTGTGCAAAGGTGCTAGAAAAAGTAAAACTAAAATGTGAATAGAAATAAATAGTTTATTCTCATTTTGGTCGTACTATATCTGTAATATTTGAACTCACAGCTTGTAAGCCTGCTGGCAGGAGTACAGAATTATAGTTTGCCTATTCAATACTTACAGTGCGGATCTGTGACTTCTATTAAAATGGAAATATTCAAAGCAAGCAAAAGTCTGTAACTGTCTGTTCCAAGGACATGTTAATGCATTTGAATGGATATTAAAGCTTAACATAGAAAAGAGGTCCTATTGGCAAAATGTAAAACTGCTTAACAGAAATAGGAGTATAAATGTTGCTCACATTACTGCAACATGTTATAAGGAAAAGGGATTTAGAATTAAAATCGACTATATAGGACAGTGGTATGACTCTACTTGGTTAAGTTATGTGCAGAAAATACAGGCAGAAATGTTTTTTTTTTAATGAAATTTTTTGGTAATATCAGACAATCAGAAAGGTAAAATTAAATAACTCAATGCAGTTTTTTACATACTTCACAAACATGCAAACTTTTTCCCGTTTTTTTTTTTCTTTAAAAGTGCTCTCATTGTGTTAATTACATTGAGACTTAAGGTTGTATTTTGTTGCTATTATTGTTGATGTGAGACTAAAGACTGATTTTATTATGTCAAGGACTGAGCTCCTAATCTTACCACAATCTACCACAGCTTCCACACCACATATATCTCTCACTGTTTACAATGCCATCATCACTCCCACCTCCCAGTCCCATTGCCTTGGGGTTCTGTTGGGCTCTGCCCTCTCTTTCACTCCTTACATACAATTCATAGCAAAAATGTATATTTTTCACCTAAAATACATTACTTAAATACATCATTATCTTACACAAGATACAACTAATACTAATCTAATATCTCATCATATCTTGCCTCGCCTACTGCAACTCACTCCTTGCTGGCCTCCCCATTACCCATCTGTCTCCACTAAAATACTTAATGAATGCTTCCGCTGGACTCATCAACCACACTCAACGTTCTGTATCTGCCGCACCTCTCTGTCAGTCACTCCACTGGCTTCCCATAGTCTCCAGAATAAAATGTTATATCATGATCCTAACCTATAACGCCCTCAGCAATAATGCACTCTCTTATATATCTGCTTTCATCTCTAACTACACCCCCAACCGTCCTCTTCAGTCTGCTAACGACCTTCTTCTTTCCTCCTCTCATTCTGCCCCTATTCTTTAGAACTCCTTGCCTCGCTCCCCTCAACTATCCTCCTGCCTCAAATGCTTCAAACACTCACTAAAAGCTCACATCTTTAAAGAAGCGTATTACCTTCAGCCTTAATATACACATCACATCAGCAGATACCAATGTTAGCAAGCAAGAAGTATACTAAAGCAATGCTTCACCCCCCCCCACCCACTTCTTTTTTTCCTTCTTCTCTCTATATTGTATGTCTTTCTAATTTATCTCTCTTCTCTGCAGGGCTAATGAATATAGCATACTATATTGTATCTTATGTTAAAGGTTTGTAATGTTCACAAACAAACAAAAAGAAAAAAAAAAAAAATGTTGTGAAAATTGTAAGAACATGTCCTCCACATTGACATTTGTACTTTCTTCAGTATGTTCTTGCTGTATATTATGCATCTAACGAACTACTGTTTTTTTGCCATTAATAAAAACGATTAAAAAAAAATATATATATATGTAAATATATATATATATATATATATATATATATATATATATATATATATATATATACACATCACATCTATTACCCTTCTATACATCTCCGATATCCTTTAGATTGTAAGTCTGGGAGTACTCAGTCTTGCTATGTGCTTTAGTGAAAGCTCTGTATACATTTGAGTTTAAGTTTGTAGACAGAGCCTTCCATTTCTTTTTTCCTCATTGTGTTAATATTGTTTTGATTTCAACTTACTCCTGTATAGCACTATGGAAAATGCTGGCGCGTAACAAATAAAGGAAATAATAATAAGAAAAATAATATTAGATTATGTTTTTCCTGTGTTCCTGATGTATCAATATTTAGAAATGCTCCTAAATGAATGCTCCTTTCGGTCCCTTTCTGTGAATTAACACAAACAATAATCTGTGCTATAAACACAAGTGTATGTGTGCCTAGTTTATCCACTGACAATGCTGTCTGTCATTCAGAGCTGATTTCAGAACTGTGTACTTATGTGTGAATGATGAGCACGTACCTAAGGAGATCTAAAAGGTATACAGGACTGACACTGTGTAATTACATATTGAACTGATGGGCACAATGGGCACTTTATTTATATTGAATTAATGTACATCTGGGGGGGTGCATGCACTTGCACAACATGACCCTAAATACGCCAGTGGCTATTTGCTCCCATACAAGAATATTTCGTACTTTTTTTTAAACTGATATTTTTTTTTTTTTTTTTTATGAACATAGATCATAAACGCAAACAAATAATACAAAATGATAAAAAATAATAGTACAAAATAGTTAAATGTTGCTTTGCATGACATGACAAAAATGTATTAACTTATAAAGTCACCCCTCAATTTATATATCTTATTCTTAAACTTATATAAATAGGGAAGATTATTACCAAAATCTTTTAAAATCTAATTTATTATATTCTGTACATGGTTTCCAAATACTGTACTGTACAATTGGTCTTCCTGCTCCAAAATAGCATAAGAGATTTTCTCCATTCAGAATATGTCTTACTATTTTGTTGCAAATGGATAATATTGTGCTTTAAGGTTACTTGATTTAAATCTAATCAATCTTGATCCACCACTACCCCTTATAAAACTGAGAGATGAAAGTAACATTTTTCTATAAAATACAACATTAAGCACAAACACAGTTCTATAGCCTTTTCCTTTCATGACTACATACGTGTATGATACACTATACTCGCATCCTTTAAAAAGAACTTCACATAGAGAGAAATAGGTATCATGCTTTAGTATGTTCACTTTTCTCAGCGTGAAGCAAAGAACTGCTGAATATCACAGTTGTCCGCTATGTTTAAATATTATAACACAAATATAGTTACATAAAAGCTTATTGATTGGAAGAATCACTTCCCTTTTGTGCATTAGTTAATCAGTCTGCTGTTTTGAAATCTGTCCAGAAACCCACAGAGGAACCCTTCCTAATCCATCTGTTTAAGTCTCAAATGGTTTCACTGCTCCACTCACTTACTAGCACTGCTGGAATGTTAGTGCTTTATGATTAAAGGATACCGTTGTTCTTTTCATCCATCATCCCAGAATTCGCTATTAATAATCCAGTTCTTTTTTTTTCTCTTGCCAAGACATTTCTTAAAAAAAACATTTAGACATTCTCCTTGCTCTCTCACTCTTGCTTTCCTCCTGGACATAGTAGAATAATTGAAGAAAATAAATATAAAAAGGCAGACATGAGACATACACACATACTTCAATAAATATGTGATTTTTTTAGAATATTTTTTGAAATATGCAAACTTTACTAACGATAAATATGTTCATGATGCAAGTGGATATAAATGCATAGACTTATCACATCTTCTGTTTTCTTAGTTTTGTAATATATTTTAATTTTAATCATCTGCGTGGCAAATAAAAAAAAAAGTTTTCAGGTAATATAGTCTCGGGCATACTATATTAATGTGCCCTTTTCACTGCATGCAAATTTAGTTAAATACAGTAACTGCTTCCACAAAGAATACTACAGACTGACATATTTTTATTAACGTAACTTATTGATTATATAAAAATGGCTTGTATATCAAATAGTGTCTATTAAATTATTTAGTGCAAACCAAAAACATTTAATTGGATGGTAAATTTTAGTAAATAGTGACTGCCTTATGCTTTTCAGATACTGATAATTTTTAACCAGTTCATTTACAGCCTTATTAAATTGTGATTCGGTAAATTTAAAAGGGCTCTATTTAAGCATAGAGCATATTTTATTTTACAGAAGTTTATAGTTAGTGAAGACCTTGCTTTTGGATAGAAGTTCACTAACTAAAAACTTCTTTAAAAAAAATATGCTGTGTGCTTAAATAGAGACTTTTTAAATTTATGGAATCGAAATTTAATAAGGCTGTTAGTGAATAGCAGAAAAGAAAAAAACATCACTATTCACTATACTAAATGAAACTCAGATGAAGCATTGTTTGGCAAAAATCTCCATATTTGTTATAAGTAGTGTTGACCTGGACCATAAAATGGAGCAGAAATAAAAAGTATGCATAAAAATACCATAATGCCAATTGGTTGTAATTGAACTTCTAAGTGGAAATGACTTAGAATAGATGTAGAAGTTAGAATTGTTTTATGTACACATTAACTGAAATATTTAACAATGGAATAATTACATTTTATTAGTTAAATGTATCTGTCACTATCACCATTTGATTTGAATTGGCATGTTTATTTCTTTATTACTTCCGACTACACGTCTTAATTTACTGCTGTTGATAAGGCCATTACCTCAGAGAGCAGATCTTTGTACATAAAATAACTCTAACATATAAATCAATTTAAAGGGAATTCCACTTAGAATTTTGTAATTTCCACCAATTACAATGATTTGTATGTGTATTTTTTTCAATGTATCAGGCCTTTTCTGTGTCAAAGGCCTTTTCTGATACATTTAATCAATTATTTATATTTATGGCATTTTTAGACTTTGAACATCTACATTTGTTTACATCTTAGTTAAATATAACTTCTTACTGTATCTACTTTCCTATTAAGAAAAAGTTATAGGTGAATTCAGCAAAACATTAAAGGCATTGCAGATATCCGTATGATGATTATTTCACCAGTATAATAACATTTTAAACAAAAAAAAACGTTACACTTTTATTTTTTAACATTAATGAAATGTGTTGGTTGGCAGAGAAATGTAAGAAGCAGAAAACTATGATTTCTACCATAGTTTAATGCTTTAAGACCCTTCAACTGAAGTAGCCTCTAGGTATTGTGGTGCTATCCTTCAGTCAGTGAAGTAATTCATAAATAGCAAGTAGATGGTATATTCTTCAGTTAGAGTTTAAGAAACAATGTACTATAAGGTAGGTGCTTATGAGATGGTTATCACTCCTCTAAATCCCAGAAAGGATGTTCATGTGTTTGTAAGAGGGCAACAATGGATGTTTAAAGAGCGAACCTGTAGCCATCTGAGGCTCACCATGAAATACATGAGATACTAACCAATAACAGATGAGTCCTTTTTTGGCAGATCATCTTCCTGAAAAACACTGGATGGGATCCCCTCAGTGTATGTATCAAACAGTAGGCATAACCTCTACACACAATGATATTTAATCATGGGTGGCAATGTGATTGTAAGAGTTATCAGATATGATCAATACAGAATTTGCAATTAAGCATATCAATAACTTACAGTCTCTATTTTAATAATGGGATTAGGATTTGCTAAACTCTGTGCTGACATTTCTGTCCTTTGTTGAATTCATAATAAGGAAAAACCTTTAGTGCCTATAAGAAGCTCACTGCGGAGTACCACACAATCATATCTCTTACCACATTGACCATTACAACATCCTGGTCTTGGTATTCTCTTGCCAATATGTCTATAAAATGAAATTCATGTTTATCATTGTGTTTGGAAGTATGTGTACATGTAAGTATTTGCCAATGAGCACTGAAGTCGATAAGCATTATTTATTTTACAGCAAACCTTACCTGTTACTATGATGGTTACAACAATATAATGTAATGTGATTTCTATAATAACAAACCCACAAGTTACATTTTGTATATGTTGCTTGAATGCAAAATTAACCTACAGGTTCATAATAAAATAAATTATGAATCAAGTACATGTGTACATTTATTATTTATGATTGAGCTCTTTGGCTCAATCATTCATACTTTTCAATTAAAGTACCAAAAAATATTCCTGTGTACTTGTGTTATATTCAGCGTGCAACATCAAATTGTAACATTTGTAGTTTATCCTAAAATTATGTGGCGTTCCAAAATTCCTCCACTTATAATGGTATGTAAACCACGTGAATAAAGATGCTTGTATGGCATATTCCCAAGTTCCCATAAGGACATCTGAATGAGCAATCTGGTTTGTTAGTAATCACACTACACAAGCAATGTCATTGAAATTGTAACAGAAACTAGCTCACACGAAACCGCCCTCACCTGAATGTGATCATGATTAGAGAATTCTTTTAAAACCATCCATAATAGGATATGCCTGAAAAATCCTGATACACTGGTAAATGTGCAGTGATAAAACTGTCATTGGCGTTGTTTGTTTTTACAGCCGAGACAAAAGCCTGGAAGTGAACTATCTCAACTGCCAACATTAGAGGCACAATTGTGTACCCACAAGTACTCCCTCTTGTCTCTTTATCCAGAAGGTTTATGGTTCATATGGCCTTCAAGAATAAAAAAAGGTAAAACACAATCCCAATTGTTTTGTGCAAGACACATTGATTGCTGGCAGAATAAACCAACATTTTTAAAGAGTATATTGATCCTGCCCTTTGTTCATTAAATATACTGTGATATCTAGTTAAATTAATTTATAATAAAAACACGATGCTATTTTGTTCATGTGTATAATATGTGACTTTCTTTCAAACCCATTATATTTTATATTAAAGTAAACATGATTACTTATAACCTACGAATAACAAGTAGGTATCATTATATCTATGAATTGTAACACTGTAAAAATAATTTATGTAACCTATCTAGACATAAAAATATGAGATGTATTAACAAAACAAAAGTATACACAGCCCATTGATATAGTGACAGAAATTAGTTATAGATACACTATAGGGTAGGTACTTATGAGATGGTGATCACTCCTCTAAATCCCACTACCATATTGGCAAGATTAACTAGACATTACATTGTCAACCTTTTGTGCATAAATGTGGATACATCATAATCAGTACTTGAAAAATTAGCCTTGTACAGCAACCATTGGTAAAAATAATATGTTTAGCTAAACCAGGCATTTTGATAGCTTTAAAAAAAAACAACTATATATATATATATATATATATATATATATATATATATATATATATATGAAATGCCTCTGGTGATTAGAGATATTGATCCTGTGAAATGTGTTAAGATTTGTGGGCAAGGCAGAAGAAATTTCAGAGTACAACTGAATATTCCAGTTTTTATGTGGTCGATAGCCAAACACTGGTCAGACTCTATGGTAGGTGTTGTTATTTATATAACCTCTTCTAATAAAAAAAAGGTTAGTGATATGGACACGCACAGTAATTATATATTTTCTAATCACTGCTTAACTCTTTTCTGCAGCTCTAGTCAAAATGTTTCTATTGTGTAACCATCGTTTTTCATTTCTAATCATTATTTGATTCCCTGTGGCTGCCTGCTACTTATTTGTAGTAGCACCATTCATCCATTGAGACCTTTCCATCTGTCACACAGCTTTGCCTTTTCCCCAGAAGCTTTATTCTCCTGCTGTGACATATTTGCTGTATCTTGGCTTGGTTCGATATAAGCATGCTTTTTTAATTTTTAGTTTTACTTTGGGTAAATGCCAAATTGGTGTTGTTTCAGGATAGAAATAGCAACACATATTTGTTTGATTAAAGTGTTCACACTGGCAATTAGAAATGACTGTTTATGTTTGGACTGTTAAACAGAAACCTGTACATTTGGTTCTAGCCCAGAAGATTACTTGGAAAGAAATGATTGTAATACCACATTTGAATAAAATTAATACCGCCAAAAACTAATTAAAAATATATTTTTTTTATTCAAAATAAATTAAGTCAATTTAAAATGTTACAATAAATACAGTTCACAATATTTAAAGTAAAAATATTAGGAATACTGAAATTACTTAAATAATGTTATTGACTAGTCAAGTCCAACCAATTAAGCATTATCACCCCATGAAAAGTGGGCACTCATTGCCTGCGAGCCTCGCATATCGAGGTGAGCCGTTAAGGCACTAAAACTCACAGTAAAAAAGGCGATGAGCGCCAAAGGCGCTCATTGCCTGCTTGCCTCTGCAGTGAAGGCAATTAAACACGCAAGACTTAGCCACCAAACACTTAGTAAATGCGGTGTCACCTTAGGCTGCAAGCAGCTGACCATCGCGAGACTTAGAAAAAAAAAATACAAAATAGGAAAAATACAAAGTTAACGGCTGAACCGCGCAAAGCAAAAAACAGTAAAAACTCACAAAATACAAAAAAAATACAACAAAAACATCACATACAGCACGGGGGAACAGCCAGGATGTCCAGGAGTGAGGAGGAATGCAAATTTAATTAGATTTGGCCAAGTTTCGGCACTCGAAAATAGCCTAAACAAGAAAAAAAAATGGCCGCCAAGAAAAATGAAAACAAGGCTACACGACCCAGGACCGCGTAAAACACCACCAACTGCACACTTTCACACAGGAACGTACGAGATACAAAATACACTATTACAAATGACGAAAAATGTTTGGGAGCCGCGTTACACATAGACAAACAACGTCAGTTTACAACACTAACTTGCAACTATTAACATTGTGAATCTAAAATGGCGCTTTACACAACTAAACCAACGGTTGGCACACAACCTATTTCTAATGCACAGTTGGGACATTCATGACACTTTGTCCACGGGGCAGCAACACTCAAACTGTACATTGTATGCTGCAGGAAAATAAAAACAGATTGTTAGCCCTTCAGGCTATTGATTGCTGGATATATTAATTAGACATAGATACAGTATATCAATTTATTATGTAACTAATAAATCAATTATTAGTTAATAAAATATAGATATAGATATATATATATATATATATATATATATATATATATATGTCTTTGTGATGAGCGCCGAATGTGCTCAGAGGAGCAAAAGTACACAAGAGGAGAGGCTCGCAATGAGTGCCGAATAGCCTCAGAGTAGAAAAAGCTTTACATTGTGTGGCAAACAGCATTGCCATGGCTTCAAATTTTATTGCCCGGTCATTTTTGATGGGCACGTCGCTAGTATATGTATAATATTCCTAAGTAAGATCCAGAAACATTCTTTAAGTTTGTGTACCATACATTTTCTTATATTTTGTGATTAAAAACTTGTTTTTAAAGGTATAAAACTATCTGTGGGACTATAGCCTATAAACACATTACAGGAAATTATGAGCAACCCTGAATAGTATGCAATGTTATACTTGAGCAGTTTTGATATATTTCTAGGTGGTTCAACTGCATGTAGATATGCTATACAAAAGTACCAAAGCAGGTTTCATCTAGTAATCACACTTTAATTAAATAATTAAAATCAGGGGCGGCCCGTCCATTGGGGCGTCAGGGCAAACGCCCCCCCAAATATTTTCTTCACCCTGCAATAAAAAAAACACAACAATGTATTAGTATAACCCAAAAACAAATAAATATAAGGTGTACATCATCATTTCAAGTCTAAATAGTATTAAAATGAATTAAAGTTAGAAAAGGGACACTGTCACTTTAAAATAACCCTTGCGCTACATTAACTAATGCTGTGTATCTATCGCCCCCTGCCTGCACCCTGTGTGATCAAATTACAATAGTTACACTGTGTACACTAACCTTTAGACTCTTCTCTTCTCTTCAATGAGTCCTGGCCTGGCCCACTGACCGTTAATGCATGCCGCCCACCATCACAGTGACGATATGCATGGGCGGTCATAAATGTATCAATTAATAAATGACAGTCTTCCATCATTGACCAATCAATGATGGAAGGTTGTACAGTTACTAAGAGAACAATCTAAACCCACCCAGACCGTTAGCCCTGAGCGCCCGCCAGCAAATAGAGCCTCGAGTTTGATTTTGATTGACTGATACAGTCAATAAAACCACCAGTTCCCTGTCCCTTCCCCCTTTCTGTTTCCTGACCCTGGTCACGCTGAGACTGAGAGACCTCCCTGGCTGAATCTACTCATCTGCTCTGCCTGCCTAACACAGTAAGTCTACACCTGCCTCTGCCTGGCACCTGCCCCTGCCCCTGGCCAAACCAAAACCCCTAGTAGCCCCTAATAAAAGTTAGGGGTGACCAGTTACCCCCAGTCCCCCACTATGCCTGCCTGGCCTGCCAGTGCCACCTACCCAGCCACCCACCAACTACCACCGACGACCCTAGGCCTACAATGCCTGGTGCCAGTGCCACCCCCAGCCATCACCCCCATGTGGCCTGTGCCACCCCCGATCAGGCCTGCCCTATGCTAGCCTAGCTATGCCATCATGCCACCACCGGATTACACCGATCACGGGATCGGGGTAGTCGGGTGGTGAGCGGGGTGGCACAGGCCCACATGGGGGTGATCGGATCACCCCCTTGATGAGGCCTTTGCCACCCCTGATGACCTCCATGTATGCCACCCTGCCCGAGGCCCGATCACCACCGGGCCCCCGGCACCACCCCGATGCGGCCTATGCTACCCCGGGTATTCGGGCAGTGAGCGGGGTTGACCAGGCCACATGGGGGTGGATGTTCACCCCCATGAGGCCTGTGCCACCCCTGGTCGTGGCCTATGGGCGACCGATGGGCGCCTGACCGTGACCGACCCCACGCTGGATGAACCATTAACCAACTACCTAACCCCCCCCCCCCCCCCCCTATTTTTATTCCATTTTTAGAAGTAACAGGCATGTATATGTGCATGTCACTTCTAAAGATAAAATAAAAATAAGGGAAGGGAAAAAAAAAATACAGTAACAACATTATTACAATTAAACACACAGTAAGCAAACACATTGTTAGTACAGTTAGTAACACAACACATCGTATACAAAAATAAACAGCTTTAAACAAACATTAATAAAAAATAAAATAAACAGCACATACACACATTGTTAGTACAGTTAGTAACACAACACATGTATACAAAAATAAACAGCTTTAAACAAACATTAATAAAAAATAAAATAAACAACAGCACATACTTACCTGTAAAATTGACCCCTCCAGCGTTGGCCTTCTGTCCTCTCTGGATATAGTCATGATGAAAAATAAATAATCCATGTTGATTGAAGCCAATGATCAAAAATTAAATAATCCATGTTGATTGAAGCCAATGATCAAAAATAAAATAATCCATGTTGATTGAAGCCAATGATCAAAAATAATCCAATCTTGATTGAAGCCATTGTCCATCCATCCATTCTGGCCCATTGAAAGAGGCCTCCAAAAAAAAAACCGACGCTCTAAAAAAAAAAAAACAACACACTAAAAAGAGCTCCTCCTACAAGGAGCCCCTCCCGCGATTAATTGTTTTTTTCCCACGGTCTGCTATATATACTAATTTTTGAAGGACTCTGATTGGCTGAAATTTTTGATTGACATCGATTTCAACCAATGAGAGTCTTTAAAAAATTAGCAAATCAGCAAGCAGGTATGGAAGCCTGTAAGGGTAAAAAAGGTTAGTGTGAACTTGTTTGACCCTGTATGTATTATACATATTACAGGGCTATTTTATGTGATATACATGTTACAGGATAATATCCTGTAACATGTATAGCCAAAAAATAGCACTGTAATATGTATAACAAATAAAGTGTAATAGAAATGCATGAACAATATAATATACCATGTAATAAAGAACATCAATTAATCAAATAATAAATATCAATTAATATATATTGTTGTATGTATATGTTTATGTATATTTATGTGTAATTTTTTATATATATATATATATATATATATATATATATATATATATATAAATTAATATCAAAATATCACAATAAATAAATATATATATATATATATATATATATATATATATATATATATATATAACAATTTGATATATATATATATATATATATATTTATTTATTGTGATATATTGATATCAATTTTTATATATATATATATATATATATATATATATATATATATATATATATATATATATATATATATATATATATATATATATATTTATATATATATATATATATATATATATATATATATATATATATATATATTTTTTTTTTTGGGCCTATATGTTATTTAAGGTTTTTAAGGTACGGTTGGGGCCTATATGGTCCCAATTTGTTATTTAAGGTTTTTAAGGTGCGGTTGGGGCCTATATGGTCCCAATTTGTTATTTAGGGTTTTTAAGGTGCGGTTGGGGCCTATATGGTCCCAATTTGTTATTTAAGGTTTTTAAGGTGCGGTTGGGGCCTATATGGTCCCAATTTGTTATTTAGGGTTTTTAAGGTGCGGTTGGGGCCTATATGGTCCCAATTTGTTATTTAAGGTTTTTAAGGTGCGGTTGGGGCCTATATGGTCCCAATTTGTTATTTAGGGTTTTTAAGGTACGGTTGGGGCCTATATGGTCCCAATTTGTTATTTAAGGTTTTTAAGGTGCGGTTGGGGCCTATATGGTCCCAATTTGTTATTTAAGGTTTTTAAGGTGCGGTTGGGGCCTATATGGTCCCAATTTGTTATTTAGGGTTTTTAAGGTACGGTTGGGGCCTATATGGTCCCAATTTGTTATTTAAGGTTTTTAAGGTGCGGTTGGGGCCTATATGGTCCCAATTTGTTATTTAAGGTTTTTAAGGTGCGGTTGGGGCCTATATGGTCCCAATTTGTTATTTAGGGTTTTTAAGGTACGGTTGGGGCCTATATGGTCCCAATTTGTTATTTAAGGTTTTTAAGGTGCGGTTGGGGCCTATATGGTCCCAATTTGTTATTTAAGGTTTTTAAGGTGCGGTTGGGGCCTATATGGTCCCAATTTGTTATTTAAGGTTTTTAAGGTGCGGTTGGGGCCTATATGGTCACACTTGCTCTTTTAAGGTTTTAAACGTTACAGTTTGGGTCTTAAACGTTCTAATGTTTTTTTTTTTGTTTTCTATAACTTCCCAGGTGCAAACTATCTGTGGAATCAGATTTCTTTGGACTCGTTGGTTGACTTACTGGACGTGAATACCCCGAGAAGGAGCGTCAACTGTTGGTGAGTATATGGTCACACTTGGACTTTTAAGGTTTTAAAAGTTACGGTTTGGGTCTTGAGATTTCTAATGTTTTTTTTGTTGTTTTCTATCACCCCCCAGGTGCAAACTATCTGTGAAAGCAGATTTGTTTGGACTCGTTGGTTGACTTACTGGACGTGAATACCCCGAGAAGGAGCGTCAACTGTTGGTGAGTATCATTGCCTTTAATTTTCTGTCCATGTGTATAGGTGCAAATTTGATGGTGATGTAGTCTTGTCACATGAGGGTTTGCAATCTGTAATGTATACCAATGAAATCAACACACTGTTATTTTTAAGTAATTTTGTGACATAATATAAATTAATATACCGTGATCTCTTTCTTTTATTGGTATCAATATCAGAAATGAATACTATTGACTCTCTACTTGTGAAGCCTTTCGCCACCCTAACCTATGAGGAGAAGGTGGAAGTAAAACGGTTAGGAGCTGACCAACCAGAGATAAATCTGCAGCAAATCGCAAGAGATAGAGGGAAGCAATATGTCCGTAATTTCAATACTGAATGGTACAAGAAGAACGACTGGCTTTCTGGAAGCGTTTCTAGGAAGTCCTTATATTGTTTCCCATGCATCCTATTTGGTGGTGACGCTGCTTGGACCAAAACTGGAGTGACTGACGTCAAACATCTAGCTGACAAATTGGCAAAACACAAAAGTTCTAAAGCTCACTTGGATAACAGGATCAAGTTTGAGATGCTTGGACAGGCGAACATTGCTGTTCAACTGGACCAAGGATACCAAGTCAGCATTCAAAAACACAACGAAGAAGTGGCTAAGAACCGGTACATCCTTTCGAAGATAATTGATTGTGTTCGCTTTTGTGGCGCCTTTGAACTGGCATTAAGAGGACACGACGAGAGTGAAACATCGCTAAATCCAGGAGTGTTTAGAGGCCTGGTGGATTTGGTTGGCAGTATCGATAGTGCAATGGAACAGCATTTGAAGACTGCAACTGTGTTTAAGGGCACTTCCAAAACCGTGCAGAATGAGCTACTGGACTGCATGCATGAAGTTATAAAGGAAGTGATTCACCAAGAGCTTAAGGAAGCCCAGTTTGTGGCAATCCAAGCGGATGAAACAACCGATATTTCCGCTAGGACACAGTGCGTTGTAGTCTATCGCTACATTGACAAGAAGCATCAAGTGGTGGAAAGATTTGATGGCTTCACGGAAATGAAATCAACGGATGCAGACTCCATTGCTGCTGTTGTGCTGGAAACACTGAATACTGTTCTCCCAGAGCCAGAAGACAAGAAGAAACTCATAGCTCAAAGCTATGATGGTGCCAGTGTGATGCGTGGAGATCAAGGAGGAGTTCAAAGAAAAATAAAAGACGTTTACCCGAACGCACACTACGTCCATTGCTATGCTCACCAACTGAACCTAATAATGGAGAAAGCAGTTTCAAGGATTGGAAGAGTTAGAGTTTTTTTTTCAAACATAGGCGGCATACCATCTTTTTTTTCACGCTCTCCAAAAAGGACTGGAGTTCTGGATGAGGTAGTTGGTAGAAGACTTCCAAGAGGTGCACCGACACGATGGAACTTCAACGTTAGGACCGTGAACGTGATCTACGAGAACAGAGATGCGCTACTTGAGTGTTTCCAGACAATTGAAGCATGTCTAAACTTTGATCCAACATCTATACGGGAAGCCGCAGGTTTCATTGGAATGCTGGAAGACAGGGAGTTCCTTTACTTCCTTAAATTATTTCATTTAATAATGCCACATGTAGACATCCTCTATAGTCAGCTTCAGAAGCGAGACACGGATACTGTTTATATCAAAAAAGTCACAGAAGACTTTGTCGCCAGCATCCAGAAAATCCGTAATTCTGTGGAAGAGATAGAAGCAAGTTTGCCAAGCGATCTAACAGTCAACAGACGGAGTGCGGAGATCTCAACCTTGAGACAACTTTCAAGAGAGGTATGTGACATAGTGGTGGTTCATGCAAAAGAACGATTTTCATTTTCAAATCACCTAGTCAGTGCCAAACTTGTTCAAAGTGACTTGTATAAAACCCATGGCACTTGCTTTCCAACCCAAGCTCTGGAAGACACCGTGCAAGCATATCCAATACTGAAGAAGGAACAATTACGCACTGAGCTGTCACTTCTGTATGGGAAGACAGAGTTTCATACTTGTACAAGTGCTGTTGCTCTGCACAAACTTTTCCATCAATTTAATCTGCAGAATGATTTCACAGAGACAGTAAAATTATTAAGAATCCTGATTACAACACCAATGACTACTGCAGAATCAGAAAGATGCTTCTCAACATTGAAGAGGATAAAAACCTTTTTAAGAAGCACCATGTCCCTGGAGCGGTTGAATGCATTGGCGATGCTCTCAATGGAAAAGCAACTGATTTCCGAGATCCCACACTTCAATGAAAAAACCATTGAGAAGTTTTGTTCTTTGAAAGATCGCCGTGCAAAATTAAAATACAAGTGATTGAAGCAAAGAAGAATGCATACCCCCAAGGTGTGCAAAGATAAACTGCGTTAAGCAGCACCACCTCACACTACCAAACATAACTAGTGGTAAGTAAAGTATGAACGGTGTGTGGGTGTGCATATGGAAGGAGCTATGAAAGGTGTGTGCATGGTCAGTAACAATTGTTGAAGCCTTGGCGTGGTTTGAAGGAATTGGAGGCACTTCCAAGGGTAGCTGTCACTTGTGTACAGGAAGCAAGAATTCCATGTCTGTACAAGTGCTGTTGCTCTGCAGCAACTTTAGCATCAATTTAATCTACATAATCTAACAGAGTGAGTGAAGCTATAAGGAATCCTGCTTACAACAACGAAGACTACTAAAGAACCAGAAAGATGCTTCTCCACATTGAAGAGGATCAAAAAAGTAATTAAAAAGCACCATGGCCCTGTAGCGGTTAAATGCATTGGTTTGAAGGAATTGGAGGCACCTTCAAGGGTACGTAAAGTTCTCAGAAATGGCACCACCTCACTACCAAAAATAACTAGTGGTAAGTAAAGTATGAATGGTGTGTGGGTGTGCATATTGAAGGAGCTATGAAAGGTGTGTGAATGGTCAGTAACAATTGTTGAAGCCTTGGCGTGGCGTTACTGCTCATATGGTTATCCATATGCTAATTCAACGTGTTTGTTTGACATTGATTATTGTGTGGTCTAAACAGAAGTGAAATGTTGTTGTTTTCTTGAATCCCAAGATCCACTGGTTTGGGCCTATGCAGTGCTGATTGGTCTTCTAAGGTATGTTTGAGGCCTATATGGTCCCACTTGGTCTTCTAAGGTATGTTTGGGGCCTATGGTCACACTTGGTCTTCTAAGGTATGTTTGAGGCCTATATGGCCACACTTGGTCTTCTAAGGTATGTTTGGGGCCTATATAGTTCCACTTGGTCTTCTAAGGTATGTTTGGGGCCTATGGTCACACTTGGTCTTCTAAGGTATGTTTGGGGCTTATATAGTCACACTTGGTCTTCTAAGGTATGTTTGGGGCCTATATAGTCACACTTGGTCTTCTAAGGTATGTTTGGGGCCTATAGTCACACTTGGTCTTCTAAGGTATGTTTGGGGCCTATATAGTCACACTTGGTCTTCTAAGGTATGTTTGGGGCCTATATGGTTCCACTTGGTCGTTTAATGTTTTTTAAGTATGGTTTTGTTCTTGAATGGTATGATTGATTTGCTTGTTTTCTTTCAACCCCAGGTGCAAACCCTATGTGGCTGCAGATTTGTTTCTACTCATTGGTCAACTTAATGAACGTGAATACCCTGAGAAGAAGAGCCGACTAATGGTAGGTGTCACTCCTTTAATTTTTCTGTTAATACGTATGGGTGCAATTATGATATTGCTGTAGTCTTGTCACATGAGTTTTTTCAATCTATATTGTATACCAATGAATTTAACACATTGTTACTTTACTTCTTGACATTTCTGCATTGCAGATCATGTATTTCAATGGGCTTTACAAGCATAATGTCATTGGGCGGGGCTTATAAAGGTCATTATGACGTCAGGGGGAGGAGTTATAAAAATGGGTGTGGTTTGAAAAAGGGGGAGTGGCTATGTTTCGCCCTGTCGCCCCTCCAACTTGAAAAGTCACCAGCCGCCACTGATTAAAATGTAAAAGTTGTTTGAAATGACCTGTGCTATCAAAATGATTTCACTGAAACATTTTCTTATTTACTTAGAGAGCCATTAAATGTATGTTTTTTTTAAAACTGAATAGTAAATATATATTGGCAGAATGTAAACTGTTTTCAGCTGATTAGAAAGTCCTCATGCAATTGAATGGTGTGAGACAAAAGAACATGGGCCCTCATTCAATTGCGATTTGGCCAATTGAATAGGGATCTAAATAAGCACATAACATATTTTTTTAAAATAAGTTTTTAGTTAGTAAAAACCTTACTTTTGGATAGATGCTTACTATCTAAAAACTTATAAAAAAAATATGTTATGTGCTTATTTATATCCCTATTCAATTATTTGTGCTTAAATCGCAATTGAATGAGGGCCATGGAGTGTGGTTTGTGTAGTGCGTGGAGATCTGGAGTAAAGTGCTTGTAATCACTGCCAGATTGTAGCTGTTACACATAAAAAGCACATACAAAAGTGGCATCATGGTTTAAATTTAAAACACATTATAGTTAGATCATACAAGAGCCAAATTATAAAAGAGTTTTGAATGCTAACTTCACAAATTCTCAGGGGCCTAGATTCATGTAATGGCTACTTATTAAATGAGAAAAACCTATTTAATCCCTACGTTTTTTAAATGTTTTTGCTTTAAAATATAGTAATGCAAAATGTAATTTTTACTCCCTGCTGAAATCAAATCTATTTATCTATACCAGTTAAGTTTCATCATTTAAATACTAAATTGAGTCTATTTGATAGTTATGTCCAGAGTCAGATCACACCATTCCAATCTAAGAACACTTGTATGTGTGCTTGAGAGAAGAGGGATAGTTTGTCCCAGTGTTGCATTCCATGGGTGCTATTGTTTAATTCAAGTGAACCCACTGATGAATGTCTAAAGGCTGCATTATCTCAGATACTCTTTCCTGTAACCTTAACATGTTACCACAAATATTTTCTTAGAGTATAACCTTTTGGAGCGATTGTCTTGTGGAACCCCATGTCATGCAAAAAGGACCTCCATGGTTCTAGGGAACACAGTTTGAAAAACATTAGGTTAATATGTACCTATGAATTGAAATGTGCTGCGATTTTACTGTCTCTCTGTATAAAAAACATTCTGTGCACATACATATACTTACGTTCCTGTATATATGGTGAGTGGTTATCTTAAGATAATGGACAGAAAAGTGTTAGTAACTTGGGAGGCAGGGGCCTGTGTCTGAATTGGCTGGGGACAAAAAAAATCTCTAAATTATGCTAAACTGTGGATATTGGTGCCACTCTTATATCAGCATTAGTACCACCTCCTAGGGTAAATCTTTATCATAAAAAAAAAAAAATAGCTTAATCCTTAGTGTGTTACAAATGTATGAGAACACACACAGTTCTTAATCTAGTATAAAATTGTAAGCTAACACTAATCACAACATGAAGTCAAGTGAAAAATTGATTTGAATTGAATTGCATTATAATGTTTGTTTTTTTACCTAATGCTTAAACAGCAGGTCAATAATTAATCAATCACATTTTTTGCACTATGATGACATTTGCTTAGATGCTTCCACCTTATTATGGATACCCCTCCCTCCTCACCCTACATGATCAAAAGACAGCACAGTAAACATTGCCTGCTGTAAGGAGGCTTAAAAAAAATGCTGGGCTTAGCAAAACATGTTTTCATGGTATTTCATTTTTACTTTGAGAAATAAATATGTACTGTGCATCAGAATAAAACATTTTAGTGTACAATAGGTTATTTGTATTAGTAATTTAAGTAGATTATTAGTAATAATACATCATTTTCAATATGCAGTAGTTAGATACATATATCTGTTTATATCTGTAACTGTTAGTAGCATATGTAGGTTCTTCCTAAATAAACCAGTCTCGTCACAGTTGAACACTTGTTGGGAAATAAAAGCCTCAACCTCTACATAGTCTCTAAACTCTCTAACAAAGGTTTCAGCAACTTGTTTGTTGGCACTGGCTGCATATCCATGCCTCTCCACACTGTGAATGTTTTATTTTTAAAATTCTTAAACCAACAATGGTTGGTTGTAAATACTTCACTACTCTCACCACTTGTATGCTTATCTTTTAACAGTTTGGCATGTAATCATTTTGCTTTCTCACAAATGATTGCCTGGGAAATACTATCATCCACTAATAATTTCTTCATTTCCACCAATGTCTTAGACCTTTGCTTCGTCACAGCCTTCACACCTTTAGCCACATCAGCTCTTTTAATAGCTTCCTTATTTTTCACTGTTCTATCTCTTTTCTCTGTTGTATTGTGGTTCTCACTATTTTTCTTTTCTACTTAGTAGAATCACTAATCTTCTTCGAACTCATGATGTAAGCACAAGCTACACTTTGGTTCTTGCAAGCACAGACTGCACTTAGCTGCTTATAAGCACAGGCTGAACTTTGGTCCTCATAAACACAGACTGCACTTTGATTATTGTAGGCACAGGCTGCACTTTGGTTCTTGTTAGCACAAGCTACACTAGGCCACAGTACTGTATTTAGCTTCCTGGTGAGACAGGATTCCGAGTGGCGCAAGGGCTTCGAGTACTGAACAAACGTTGAGTGACAAAACTTTTTTCTCATCAAGACATGCCAAATACCGAATTTGACTAATTTTGAGGTATTAACGCTTGAATACTGTGTTGTGTTTTACCTTGGATGTTCTATAATGACATGGACATATTAAGAAAAGTGATATATATTTAAATTCCACATATGTGCCTATTTGAATGTTAAGCGTCAACATCATTTGAACTTCCATGCTTTATTATTGTTTTTTTAGTACTGTACTGTCTCTTAACTGCTGCTCTGGCTATCAGAAATAATTTTAAAACCATTTGCAAGTTTTATTTAGTGTCCATAAATTTTGATTGGATTCTTCTTATTTGAAGGCCTGACATAATTTGCTAGTGCACAGTAAAGTCTGATTTGGATAACATTTTGTGGAAGGAGTAACTTGTGATATCTTGGCAATGAAAACATCAATGGAAAAGTTTGCCGGATTTTGTCTTTCTGGCTTGCCGTAGTCAATAGTGGTATTTCTCTTGCAATGATTCTGCGATGGGTGAATATAACAGCTTTGCTCAAAATTATGATGGTGTAACTTTGAGATAAAGGAAATAGAATAGGGTTTATAGTACCAATTTTGCACTACAACAAATGTTTCTCAAATTACATTATAACTTTTTTTACAATTTGCTATTTTAAATAACTAAAAATGATTTGGGGCAAAATGTTTCAAAATAAATAATAAAACCTTTTATATACTGCAAACTTCCATTTTGTTACATTGTTAGTTGCAACTGCCAAATTCCCATTGAATGCACATGAAGAGCCTATCTGCACAAAGTATTCTTCCACCTCAGGGAGTTGATTTGCTGAAACCAAAACGAAAGATTCCACAGCAGCATAACAGCACATAAAAGTAAAAAAAATGGGGGTTTATCATATTTGTTTTTATATTCTAAAAAAAAATCTATATTTTATTATTTCTACATTAAAAAATAACAGTGATAATTTTATAAAAGGTTATTCTGTGGCTTAATTTAATGAGTTGAAAAAATAAGAACAAAATAGCATATCAAGAGAATAAAGTAATTTGAGATTACATCAAACTTTGTTAGAAAAGGTTAACTTTGTGTCTTCCTGAATATATTATCAAAAATATAGTATATAAATAATAAAAATAATTACAATTTACATATTGACATTAAATGATGCATAAAACACATTTGGATTTGATTAAGAAATAATGTGAACAATATCACAAAATAATAAACTGATAGTATATTTATAAAGTAGCTCCTGTGTAGATTAATATCATAATGTATGACATACAGCATTCAATTAAATGTATGCTACCTCATTAACAGACCATCTATATTAACAGCCTTATTAAATTGTGATTCAGTAAATTTAAAAGGGCTCTATTTAAGCACACAGTATATTTTTTTTACAGAAGTTTTTAGTTAGTGAACTTCTATCCAAAAGCAAGGTCTTCACTAACTAAAAACTTCTGTAAAAAAAATATGCTATGTGCTTAAATAGAGCCCTTTTAATTTACAGAATCACAATTTAATAAGACTGTAAGTTATTAATCCATTTTTGTATGATTGAAATCCATCCACTTGAATTCTGTACTTCCTAATCTTTAGATCACTCTGCCATTAAGTACTTGTCTCAAAGAACATCAAACCACTTCAAACCAAACTTGAACAGAAACATACATATACTGACTCTATTCTAAAACACATGTTCACATTATTGCTCTACACACTTTCTGGTTGTTTTCTGTAAATTAACAAACTATAAACCCTATTGAATTCAAGCACTCATCATCTGATTGGTGCACGTTATTCAAAATTGATATTCAGCTGAGTGACAACTGTAACCCCATTCTGATTGGCTGAAATATGATTGATATCTCTTTCGGACAATCCAAACATCTAAAACCCTTATTTAACCAGCAGAAAATGTGGCAACCACCATTTGCAGCAAAGCAGCTTCTCCTATGATAATAAACATGGGCTTCAATCACGAGACTCTTCAACCAAGTCATATAGCCCTCCTAGTCCAGGGCAGAAGATTGCGGACCAAGACGTCAATGATCATTGCTGGATGATAAGGAGGCCTAGGTAAGAATTATTCATTTATTATATTTTACAGGTTGTGATTTTTTAAAGTGTATTATAAATGTGTTATTTTAATTATAATATTTTTTTATTTTAAATTGTAAGTGTTTTATAATTTTATTTGTGATTTTTTTATTATTTGGGTAATTTTATTATTTTATTTTTAGTAATTTATGTTTTTTTATTTTTTCTAATTTAGATTTATTTTTATTTATTAGTTTATATGGGAGGTGAGGGTTAATTTGAATAGTGTAGTGGTTTACTTAGAATGTCATGGGGATAGTGGTTTACTTAGAGAGTGTCATGGTGGACCCCCATGGCACTTCATGCATTAATGTTAATGTAAACTAAAGCATTGTTCTCAGTACTTTATAAAAATGCCACAGCTGTTTGATCCATGTTGTCAGAAGTTGTGGGCATTTTCCATGAATCATATTAATAGGTTAGTTCAGTCCTAATACATCTACACTAGTTTTTTTTTTTTTTTTTAAAGTAAAGCAGCTTTCTTGCACTCTTTAAATATTTACTATTAATCTTTAAAAAAATATTTGATATTTAAGTTTTACATTTTGATGAAATGTAACATGTAAAGCTAGACTACTATCACACACAATTCTGTGCTATTATGTCTGATCTGTAATGTTGATTGTTCTTGGAAACTGAGCATTTTAAATTAGATTGGACTGAGGTAGTAATAATGGTGACAATGTGTGAGTTATAGCACATTTAAACCTCATTAATAACACATTGTCAATGTCCATGCAAAATTAAGTGAACCAGTGTATTACAAGAATAGGAGAAAAAACACAATTAAATGTTTTACTCATTCTTGTGATGCCAGATTTAAGTAATAACATAACATACAGTATGTACAGACCATTTGCCAAGTTCATGATATCTTACAGACCTTAATATAGACATTTGATCCACAAATACAGTTTAAAGTGGTAGAAACTATTTTATTGCCTATATAGGAATACCTAGTTTAACACTGTAGATAGGTTCCAGGCAATAGGAGTGTTAGGAGAAACAGCTCTAAATGTGGCAGTTTAACATGGGGAAGATAGGGATAGGGGGACTCATGAAAAAAAAAGACACAATTGCAATTGAAATAGTTTTATATGAACTTCAAACAAACAGCAAACATAACACTAACACAAACTGATCACCAGCAGAAATATAAACTACCACATTGCACAAGCCATAAAGAGTCTCTCATTTTCCACCAATATGATATGCATTGCATGAGTGTTGTATGAAATAAATTAACAACAATCACCTTTAAAATTTACTGTATTAAAAAAATGGCACTTGTTTGTCATGTATGTTCCAAACTAAAGACCTTAACTGCTGTTTAAGCTTGGACATTTTATGGGAAAATCTGAATTATTTTGTGTTTGTTACATCACTTCCTCAGAGCTGAATCACAAGAACTTATCAGTGCAGGGAGGGAATGGGAAAGAAGGAACAGAGAGCCTGGATAAGATTGAAATTGACATCACACGTCTTCCCCACTCACCTGCCAAGAAGCAGACTTCTTGCTTTCAGATGTGCAACTACACCTCTCTAGAAATATAAAGACTGCGCTCACACATATATCTTCCACCACTGTGTAATGGATTCAACAAGAGTCCTGCAGAGGCATTACATTTTAGTTTTTTTCCAATTAAAAACTAATTTAATTTCATAACCTTAGATTACACTGGACACAATGTTTTTTCCTCTATACAGGTCATTCAGGAATAGTGGATCCCCTCACAAGGACAGAGATACAAGTCTTCAAATTACAGCACAGCAAGCACTTTCCCAAATAAAGACACACTTACAATTATGTGCCCCTGATTACATAGCTACAGAGTTACATAGTAATTAAGGTTGAAAAAAGACTTTTAGTCCATCAAGTTCAACCTTTTAAGATCTCCTCTGATCTGCAGTATGTCGATTAGTTTTTAACTGATGCAGAGGAAGGAACAATGAAAAAAAAAACAAGTAAAACTTATCCAATCATCTTAAAATGGCTAAAAAATGTATTCCTTCCTGACCCTAGATACTGGCGATTGGATTCCTACCTGGATCAATACGCTCTCTCTAATTAACCAGGATAACCCAAAATCCCTTTTTAATTAACAATATATCCATTCCCGTTTAAAAGATATCTATCGAATCCGCTGTCACCACCTTCTCTGGTAGAGAATTCCACAGATTAACCACCCTTACTGTGAAGAACATTTTTCTTTCTTTAAGGTGGAATCTTTTTACTTCTAACCTCAAAGGATGTCCTCTTGTCAGTTGAAAGCTTGACAAAGCTTTATACTGACCCTCGATGTATTCATATAATGTGATCATATCTCCTCTTAGACACCTTTTTTCGAAAGAAAAATCATGTATTGTTTATTGGTTAATCTTTCTTCATAACTTATTCCCTCCATTCCCCTTATTAGATTTGTTGCCCTTCTCTGTAACTTTTCCAGGTCGAAAATGTCCTTTTTATGAAGTGGTGCCCAAAATTGTACTTTATATTTCAAATTAGGGCATGCTAGGGATTTGTATAGTGGCAGAATTATATTTGCTTCCCTTGCTTCTATACCCTTCTTAATACATGCTAATATTTTATTTGCATTTGCAGCTGCTGCTTGGCTTTGAGCACTGTTACCTAGGTGGTTGTTTACAAGTACTCCCAAATCCCTTTCAATATCAGATACCCCTATATTTGCTCCATTAAGATTATAAATTGCATGGCTATTTTTCCTTCCCAATTACATAACCTTACATTTATTTGTATTAAATCTCATCTGCCATTTAGCTGCCCATTTCTCTAATTTATGAAAATCCCTTTGGAGGTAACGTACATCATTATCTGATTTAATTACCTTGGACAACTTAGTGTCATCAGCAAAAATATAGACACTACTTTTGAGTCCTACTTCTACGTCATTAATAAATATGTTAAAAAGGAGAGGACCTAATACTGAACCCTGAGGAACCGCACTTATCACATTAGTCCAAGTCCTATGTTCTATTTACCACAACCCTTTGCCTCCTGTCTTTTAGCCAGCTCTCAATCCATGAGCAGATATTTACTGCAATTCATGTATCCTTTAGTTTGCACAATAGTCTTCCATGTGGCACTGTATCAAAAGCCTTTGCAAAATCCAAAAAGACTACATCCACGGAGTTGCCTTGATCCAGGTTCCTACTAACCTCATCATAGAAACTACTTAGATTTGTTTGACATGACCTATACCTCATAAATCCATGTTGACTCCTACTTATAATCCTGTTCAAATAGACATGCTCTTGTATATTACCCCTTATTAAGCCCTCTAAAAGCTTTCCCACTACAGAAGTTAGGCACACTGTTCTATATTTACCCAGATTTGCTCTTGCTCCCTTCTTGAATATAGGTATCACCTCTGCTTTTCGACAGTCATCTGGTAGCGACCCAGTGTTCAGTGAATCTTGAAAAATTAGATATAATGGTCTTGCTATTACAGAGCCCAGTTCCCTCAGTACCCTTGGTTGTATTCCATCAGGACCCGGGGCTTTATTAACATTTATTTTTTCCAACCTCTTTTGGACTTCTTCCTGCGTTAACCAATTATTTGTGAAGGTAGTGTAGCGCCATTATGTTATGGTGTCCCAACCACTGGTACCTCCCTTGTGTATACCGAAGAAAATAACCTATATAGATCATCTGCCTTTTCCTGGTCACTAATTATCAGATGGCCTGTTTAACATTGTAATGTTCCTATAGCTTCCTTCCTGGCCTTCTTCCCATTAATATATTTAAAAAATATTTTAGGGGTAGTCTTTCTCTCTTTTGCAACCAATTTTTCATTTTCTATTTTAGACAGTATAATAGCTCTTTTGCAAGCCTTGTTAGTTTTCTTGTACTTACATAAGGCAGTCTCTGTCTCCTCTTGTTTATATAATTTAAATGCCTAATTTTTACTCTGTATCTTGATCTTTAAATCATTGTTAAGTCACATTGGATTTAATTTACTACTTTTACTTTTATTCCCACATGGTATATGCCGATGTGTAAGTATATATAGTAAGGATTTCAATGTTGTCCATTTATGTTCAGTATTTTTACCTGTCAGTTCTCTGTCCCTTAGACCATTAAAATCTGCATTTTTGCTTGCCCCTTAAAGTTTAAAAAATAAAATAAAATCTCAAATGAGACTGTGTTGTGATCACCGTTTCCCAAAGGTTGCACTATTTCAACATTTGATACCATATCAATATTATTTGTGATCACTAAATCCATTTCTAGCAGGTTATTGTATAACCTGGGCCAAATAATTATCTCTGAGTGTACTCAAGAACCTGCTCCCCTTAGTTGAACTGCTGTTTTTTTTTATCCAGTTTATTTCAGGGTAAATAAAATCTCCCATTATTAGAACTGGCCCATGCTTAGCTGCATTTCCAATATGTAACAATAATTGCATTCTTTTGGAATTCGCTACTCGGCTGTTTAAGTCTACCCCCAAACATTCAACATTACCACCATAAATCTCTTCTCTGACTATAGGCTTAAATTCAGGCTTAACATACAGACAAATCTATGCTCCTCTTAACATTTCCCCTGTCTTTCCTAAATAGGTTATAACCATCCAGATTAACAGTTCAGTCATGAGATTCATCCCACCATGTTTCGGTAATGCCTATTAAATCCCATTTTTCATTAATTGTTAGCAATTCTAACTCTCCCATTTTTCCTGGTTAGCTTCTGACATTAGTAAGCATACACCTTACGTTCTGAGTTTGTAGTTTTGAAGTGCCTGCCTCTGTACTTGAGTTACTTAGTAATACCTCCCTATTAACTATACTAACCCTCTCCCATCTCCTCTTCATGAGTAGTTAATTCATCCCTTATCCCCTCTACACTTTCTACCCCATTAAATTCACCTAGTCCCTCTCCCCCATCTACTAGTTTAAAAATGACTAGATAGGGCATAATACTTTATTCCACATGCCCCTATTTATACTCTTTTACAACACTCATAACTGTGTGATGATTAACAGTAAAGAAAACATTATATCACTTGCCAGTATGGACCCTGGTCAAATTTGGATAACAGAATCAGGGGAGGGAAATGCAAACAGAAAGAACTATGGTTGTCTCGTTTCCTACTGGACATCTAACCAAAGGTCCACAAATCGCTGATCAGTCTGACCTATAGTGACTGGATGGATCCTAAGCTTGGAAGCAGTGAGATGTGCTAGGGGTTTGCCCAAGGGGTGGCTTGGCGTGAGGGAGTCTGGCTGGAGTAACAGATGGCTTTCATGACCAATAGATAGGTAAATTGATGTGTCAGAGGCTAAGTGACTTGCCGGAGATTTGCTAGGCATGAGGAATATGCTACATGATTTAGAACAGGCATGTCCTGTCAGTCTGCTAGGCTAGCCAAGACTGTGTCACATCATTCTTTCCGTTTTCATCCCTTCTATCTGAATTACCTGGCCCCTGGGGTCATCTGATCTTTATCATACCTGTCTGTGTCAAGATATTTCTATTTCCTCTGATCTGGATGCTATTCTATGTTTTCCCATGATCGTATACATGTTGTTTACATGATTATGCTGGTAACACTGTGTCTGAGCCAAAGGTCCACTATAGGAAGCTATGCAATTGCTATGGTTAACCGCAGACAATGGATAAAAGAAGTATCAATTATACAGTTTAACCTGATCAAATGGGCATCATTTAAATCACTTGACACTCCTAGATCTCTCCAGTTTCCCCAACAATGGCTTAATTAGTTAACAAGACCGGTTGCTAAATTTCTTCCCACATCGGTCTAGACTATATGCAAGCCGTTAATAAATGCACAAGGAAATCTGGCTGTAGCAGCAGTACCATTTTGACATTGTTTACATGTTCTAGCCCCCACCCCACAGTACACAATAACCTTAAATCTGCTTATAATCATTAAAATAAATTTTAATCTTTCAGCACTGGGACATAATTTAAGGTAGTCAATGTTCCTTTTAGGAACTCATGTTAACCCTATCATCCAACTTTGCCATTATAATTCTGCTGAAGTATATATTCCCATATTTAAAAAATATATAATCATTACTTATTTGTGAAACCAAAAGTTATACATTTCATGTGCTAGTTATAAATAGACACTCACTCACGGCTGCTTAACTATCAGATATCAAAATATAACAAGTGTATTGGTGCTGTGGAACTGTTCAAAATAAATGCAAAGATTTTGCTGAATGGTCCTTTCATTTTCTTTTGGAGTTTCTTCAAACTGAAGGAAAATCCACAATATAGTATACAACCTGTGTTACACTTGGCACACAGAATTAATCCTGGATATTACTCACATGACTTGGGAGCTTCTAATGCTCCAAATTCCTTAGTATTCCCAATTCAACCAGATGTTTCCAACAATCAATATCTCCTTAATATAAGTAGAGCATATGAATCCTTTAATGAAACTTGTATAACTAAAGTTCTGTGAGCTTGATTACATGGTTCCCATAGGAAACCTTGTGAGTGAAATATCCACGTAGAGATCCACATAGCTATTACATTCCTCCCGCAGCAAACCATTACAAGTGATCACTAAGGTGCTTTTTTTGTGGCTCCCATAAAGATTACTGATAATCTTAAGTGTTCTTTTAAGGCTCAGTGAATGCTGACAATGAGACAAATCCTTGCGTGTAAACTCAACCTTCTGCAAGAGTAGGGAGTCCCATTCACCTACACACAGCAGGTGCCATTGACAATTTAAAAATGATGGCACAGCTCTGGAAATCTCTGTGTGGGAGTAAAAATAGGTAAGGAGACAAAGGATGGATATGTAAAGTTTAGTGATGTTTACATTTCAGTGTTTCAATAGGCAATTTTATCTACTGTGGATCTACTGTATAAGCAGTACTACCAATGCAATATTATCTGTGAAACCATAAATAATAGAATACAATGCACTTGTCTGTGATCTCACAATGCTGCATTGGGATTGTTACGACCCAGATTTGAGGGAGCCACATGCACCTCAATTTTCTCCTTCTAGGTCGTGCACTTTTATCGTTCAATATCTCAGCACCCAGCAAAAACACCACTTAGGAGAACTCCGGACCTTCCAGGTTGCAAACTCAGTCCAAAGGTTATTGCTTATTAAAATTAATAAATCTGTTCTATCCCGTTGGTTAGACTGACCCCACACCCTGTCATCAAGGTTACTAATATTCATCCTTGTTTCTAGATCTGATTTCACAGAGGCCATAAACTATCTTCCCACTTTATGATCACCTTTGACCATCCCTGGAACGTCTGCAAAGCAGCCATATGTTTTCTGGTTAATGTATTAACTAATCCCCCCCCCCCCCGTACCCACTCTGATGGAACCCACATTTCAATACGTCATAAACTATCCTTTGCCCCATAAGTGACTGAAGTAACTTGATGTAATATTAGCATTTCATAGGGCCCACTTCTAGCACCAATATATTATTTAAACAGTATACAATGACCCCAAATCACCTTATTACATCAGATCACTATTCTAAACATTATAGCATTACTTTTAAAATGGTACTTTGAAAAAGGACTTGGCCTAACAGTGTCATGTACTAACCACAACCTGAACACTAAGCATTGTATAAACAATTCTTATTAGGTCTGACTACTCACCGGCCATGCTCCTTGGGGATCAGGGGTACCGGATCAGAGCCTGAGGCCTAATATTACATATTGACAAGTATAACATGACTCACACACATGATGGCTGACAGCAAAACGACTCCTCTGATTTTGTAGCCAATATTAAACACCTAATGCCAACAGGGCAATACCAGTTCATGTTAATCCAGGCCCTCCCGTATAGTCTAACAGTCCCACAGAGTTCAGTGGGCCCTCCGAACATGACAGGAATGACACCCTAAGGAAGAGAATGTGCTATAGCCACATTTCTTGAATTAGATAGAAAATCTTATAAAAATATATGGTCATCAGCGATCCACAAAGTTGAATTCTTACAATAGTGCAACAAAAGATATCTAAATAATACATGAACATTGGCACAATTTATGTGCGTTCATTTCATGGCTATGAGAGGGAATCACATGATAATTGCTAAGAATCATTACATAAGTACATACGGCCAATATTATGGTTTTGTTGCAGTATAAAATACCATATGTATTTAAATGATTACTCTTGCCAACATGAATTGATTGTGTCATGCACTGTTTGTTAAAATCTACAGCTATGTTACATGTGTTCACAGATGAAATTTGGTTAAGTTACATGTATGTTTCTTGCTGTGCACTGTACATGGTTCACTTACAGTATCAGGTACCACTACATGGAGATCAAGATTATTATTTATTATTATTATCTTTATTTGTAATATTGTTGTAATGTTCAGAACTCACTGAAAAACAGAAACCTAATTAAACAACTCCAGTTCTCATGGAACAAACGATTTGCTTCATTTAAGGTAAATACCTGTTTGGGCACAGGTGAACTAACCACAGGCTCAAATATGCTGATAAATAAAACTGGGCTTGAAAATTAGCATCACTAAGCCTCTTATTAGCTCACTTGTCTGTGGACATCCTGCCCCTCAAGTGTTCCTCCTACTCATTGTATTCGATGACAGTTGGGAGATCACTACCTGTGGCTCTTGCACTTTCCACTTTCACTTCCATTTTCGTTCTTCACAATAGCCCGGCAGTCATCATAACGTTGCTTCACACTCTTATCACCCCTGATGTAAACTCTCACAGAGCTGGCCTCTGTTGCCACTTCTCTCCATATCCTTGCCCTCTGACCTGCCTTAAATTTACGCCCACCATGCAGAATGTGTCCATTTGTGGATCGCATTATGGAGGATCATAAATTCCTCCATGAGATTTTTGTCAGCCTCATAATCATCTAACTGTTTCTGGGGATCTCCTCTTTGCACTGGCCCTGAAGCCTAGGCCTCACCCACTGGCCCTAGTCCTTTTGTATCTAGAATATTGCCTAGCCTCTCCTCTTCTCCTAACCTCACCTCTCCCCCTCTCTGCCACTGTATCCTCCTCTACCTGCCTTCACTCCTCCATTTTCTGACTCCTCCTCCCCCTCGCTCTACTCTCCACTGGGCTCCTTCTATCTCTCCTTCTCTCGCCTATTTACTTATTCCTCCATCTAAAGATGAACAAACAAATAACCAATCACACCAATCACTCACAGACACATGTACTATCACCATCCATTCACTATTACTATCCACTCACAAAATTATAAAAGGTAGAGGCATTTTGGGGGATTGAGAAAAATGTATGTATTATATGGTTTTTATGTGTCTTCTAATAATGTATAATGTAGGGTGCAAGGGTAACGGGGTAGGTAGCAGGGGATGTGTGTGTGTGGTGGATATGTAGTATGTGTTATATAGTATGGCTATGTGTTTTGTTTGTGGGAGGGTATGTATTTAGTGGTGGGGGTATTTGTTAGGGTAGGATGGGTATGGGGTAAAGTTTAGTTTGGATAAGGATCAGGTAAGGCCTATGACATTGTGATAAAGATTATTAATATATAGATATGTAGAATATGTGATACATTTACTGGTGAAGTGTAAAATATAATGAAGCAGCAAAGCACTGGTCTCCTTCATTCTTTAAACCAAAGCTCCTACTCTCTCTCTCTGACATAAACTCTATTCTCCTGGGACCTGTGGGTTAACTTAATGTAGCTAGGAGTCAACCTTGTGGGAGATCCTACGGGAACCATGTACAGTAATTAAACCCTGTGTGTGGGGTCAATAATTTAATGTACAGAGCCCTACATTTACCATTTACAGTATCTGCAGATCTTACATGACATAGACTCACTTTGCACACTTCTAGGAAGCCTTGGAAGTCAGCACATCTAAATTCTGTGGAGAAAGGAAAGCTTGAGCTCTTGTTCCATGAAATCTCCGACCCCAGACACAGAACTTTGCTTATGCGCACATTGTGAGAACTCTCTAACACTTGCTGTAATGTAAGAGTTTTTATTGTTGTTTTATACACGTTTTATTAAAGGATTCAATTATCTTATATGTTCTACTTTTGTTAATAAGTTACAGTTCAGACTTGCTGTCATCATCTTGCTGAATTTGGATTACTAAAAAGTTTGGAGCCCTGGAGTAATTTCCTATATTAATTGTATGCGCCAAGTGTAACAGAGGTTGTACACTATATGAGCTATTTTCTTTTGCTTGAATTTTTTTTATAATAAGAAGATCAAATGACCATTTGGAAAAGGTTTTTATTTTATACTGGACAGTCCCACACCATCAACTTACTTGTAATTGTGAAACCAGCCCATAGATTATCATTGATTTATAATTATTTAAGTACTTTAAATATCACACGGTCCAATAGTTTCTATTGAATAAGTACAAACCTCAAGTCCTAACAATATATTTTGCTTTTCAGGTAGTGCATATCATATTCTCCAAGAAAATGATTGTGTCCAAGAAGTACTTTTACTACATTGTATTCATACATTTTTTTAAATATTGTCAAGTCATTCCTCTGTAAAACCACTATATATCTCCCAGGATTTATGATCTAAAATAGATGTTTTCAATTAATGAATTATTAAAAACGGTACACTTGTGCAAAGCTTTTTACTTTGGCTATTAATACGTAAAATAGTGGCTGATTTTAATGGGGCACTTTTACTTATGTGACTAAATGTGCTGAGAGAGAGAGAATGACACAGAGATAACACTTCGGTTGTGTACATTTGGTGAAGCTATTTATTGCTGACCAGGACTTCATAGAACTTATTTTGTTTACTGATCAACCAGACTTATTATGGGATTGCAGAGACTATCTTTAACAATAAATCATTTGGATCTACAGGAAGAACATGAATATTACCTGTAGACTCCCAGGCACCAGGTCCACAGGGGTTGTTGGAATAGACATGCCCCTGATGATAATTAGCACGTCCTTGTAGCGAGACAATGGTTCTACATGTGGGGTCATCTGATTGACAGCATGGAAGTGTTTTCATTTTTTTTTTACTGTGCCAAAAGAGTGTACCATTCAATAAAAAAAGAGTGCTAGAGGAGACATGACTAGGGCCATCTGTCCTCCTTTAAAGAGCGTTTTCCATGTGTAACGGCCCTGCTACTAAGGGCCTGTAATTCACTGGGTCCTTAACTAGTAGGTTCTGCTCCAGTCTGCTGGTTTAAGGGACAAACGCTGGTTTCATTTCGCTGCATCTAACTAGGCCAACTCAAGTGCTAGTCTGGACTGTCTTCTGTTCTATCATAATGTTGCTGCATCATGTTACATTTGCAATAATGCTTACTATTGCTTACATTTCTATTAACATGTTTATCAGCACAGAATTATACAGAATCTTTATTTATAGCACTGAGGCTTTGAGTCATCCCTGATACTGAAATACTATAATAATAATATAACTTATCAGCATCCACTTTACATTTGATATATTAATTAGCATTACAGATTTCACTTCTAATGCAATAAATTAGAAAATATGTAATCAAATAGTGATCCAAACATATTTTCAGCTAATCAATGCAGTGATGCAGATTTTCTACATTACAATACCATTTCTATTCACTGACATTTACTGTGCTCATTCCACCATGCTATAGCAATCTATATCCCTTTATTACAGATTGCATTAAAAAAAGGGACTCTATTTTATGAAGGAATCACTATAATTATTCTGCAGATCAGTAAATTAACTAGTCTAAATATTAGCCTATATTCATATATTATATATGATGTGTTTATGAAGCATATTTAAACACATCTTTTTTTATAAGATTCATAGCTGCATTTTCAGAGGACTTATATCATCGCAAAAGATATGTGAAAATGACTTTGTAAGCATAAATAGACATTGATATATTTAAAATGTTCAAATGGATATTTTAACCAATAAAATTAAATTTACAACTAACTATTATATTTAATAAATATATAATAATCAGCATGGCTTGAATCATTTAACACAATACAGAGAATTTTAAAGTAAATATAATACTTTTATCACAGCACGATAATGGGTTAATAGAATAAAAGATTGAGTTTGAAGTGTTGATGATTTCTCATTTTTCTTGATTTTCATTTTTTCCTGACTTCCATGGAATGTCAGTTCTAGGATAATGCTTCTTATTTTAAATTGAATAACTTAGCTATTTCTCCTCGTTCGTGTTACCACTATTTAATGGGAAGTTTTCCTCTACCTTTCTAATCAAAAGCTCTCTTTTATCTTTCGTCATAAAGGAATTGAAATGGCTTCTTTCAGGTTTCTGTAGCCTCCAGGGAGATAGGGACCCTGCGGTTAACAGGATGAAAGATTTTTGTTTAGAAAATTTTATTTAGACAATGAAAAATGACCTCTGTAAACTCAAAGCTATCTTATTTTGGGGCTTTAGGCTTCTGGCAGATAAATCAATTGGGCCCCTGAGACAGAGAAAAAAATATTGCAGTAACCATGTAAGGACGACGCTACAGATTTGTGTATGAGCATGCAGCAGAGTGGAATATGAAATGCTTTCAAGAAACTATTATGCTGTTTTCTAAGGAAATTAAACATTTAACATTTTCTTTTTACTATAGGACTCAGAGGAATTAATTTTTGCAGTTTTGCAAATAAACACAATTCATACTAGCAATGGCAAGAGAAAGGGTATTAGTTCCTGCTATAACATATGCTGGTTCTCTGCTAAAAGGCCAAATATAAAATAAAATGTAATGTTCCGCTATGTATTTCCCCTGTGTTCCAGTTCGATTTAAAGGTGAAGTATTCAATCCTTTTTATCTGTGCTAAGTACAGTGTATTCTGCAGAGGAGGAAGAAAATCAATATTATGATAAACTGCTCTTTTTGGGTAAATTATTGTGTTGTTTCCTGTTAATAAGTTGTCTAAGAAATTCTACAGCAAATCACCAGAAGAGTTTTCACACCTCATTTTAGCCCTAAGGATCTTGCAAGTCGTCGCAGCATGAATTTGCGCTGCATGTTTCCTTTCTAAGGAAGAAATGTTGCACTTTGAAATTTGTTTTAAACTCGTGTCATGCAGAGTGCAGAATTGGGGTGAAAAGTTATGCAGAAGTAAATTGTGAAATTGACAAGGTAGCAAATCAGGATACAGCTACTTAACATGTATTGATGCTCAGTTGTTAATAATGAGAAATTAACTAGTGTGAGTCTGGAGGAGATAGAGGAAAAGTCAGGTTAAACAAGCGCTTGCTGACTGTCCAAAAGACAACACTATGCACGTTCATACATTTCAGATAGTTTTTATATTCTAAAAATAGGAAAATGCCAATCAAGATCACGTTGTATTGTTATATGCTTGCTATAGCTGCTGTAATTGCCTAATCGTGTACATGCAGTCAACCACTAGATAACAGGAAAGCATGTACTAGTTAAGACTAAAAAGGAAGGAGGCTAATCTCAGCACTCATAATTAAAGTATCTAATCCTGTGCGTAACTATTATGCAGTATGCTTTGGGAGCAAAATATACAGCATGATGGTTAATTCAGAGAATGCATAGTGTTATGAATTATTAATGTTTCTTTTTGCACCAGCAAATGAAGCTTGTTTTGGGGTTCCAGAAGTAAACTTGGACTCCCATGCTAATTGATTGGTGTAATTTGCGGTATACACGTAAATCAGCCGCAGGAGCTTTTTTTCCTACGTTACATGTTTATGTTAATCTTTTCATGAACAACATTATCACAATCAGCCCACATGCCTAAATCCTGCCTTGTCCACAAGATATTTCAGTATAGGAAGTACCTGAACCAAGCTTTATGGATGAGAAACGGCTCCAGGAGCAAATAGAAAATGACAAAGTTACCTTGGATGTTGTATAATGAAACGAATATAGTAATACAATATCATTTTTAATTACACATATGTTTATACAGGACTGTTAAGTGTTAACTAATGTTGAATTTTCATAATTTGTTATTGTTTTTTTGGTGCTTTAGTGTCTATTTCTTTCACTGCTGCTACCGCACTAAAACCATTTGCGAGTGGTCTTTGTTACCCGTAATATTTTCTTAATTTTTTTGTAGACAGGGCACTGCCCTATTTTGCGAGTGATCCATAAAGTCTTATTGGCAGAGGTTGGTGTCAAATTCTAATGGAGTAACTTGTAATCTTTTGACAGTAGAAAAATATATTTGCAAGTTTGCCTTAATTTTCGGCTCCAGCTGCAGTCACTCGTAGCAGTTCTCTCGGAATGTTTTCAAGATGGGTGATTAACATAGATAGGGAGATTTTGCATAGAAGCCTTGCTTCTTGTAATAGGACTTTTTGTCACTAGGTGCTCATTTGAATGTGTGGTTACGCTGTTTCTTAAGGACTGAAATTGGGTTTGGGTAAAAATAACACATACTGAACCCAATAAAACACTGTCCTTTTCAATGGACATAATAATTATAGTAATGCATTTAATGTGAATTTTAGCAATTAAAATAATAACAAAACTATATAAAGTATTATATTTGCCTCTATGTTTTTATTCAGCACCAGAACATAAAAGGTATTTATGTTGTTATGTCTGTTAACCACTGTAGAAGGGTTAAGTTAATACAAGGATACTATAATACTAGTGAATTAATAGCCACTACTTTATTGTATCATTATATTTTTAATTTTTAAATTCATGTGGTTAGTTGATGTGCTGTTTCTTTCCTGGTGATTTGGAAACATATTGATAATATTTATAGAGTAATATTTCTTTCTTCGGAAAATACTGCCATTTTAATTTACAGTTTGTTATTTTTGTTGATGAACCTAGATTTTGCATTTGGATATTTATTTTGCTTTTGTGATATGCATGAATCTTTGATGAGGCTTTGTGTGTTTTCCATCCTTATGGTTTAATAGCAAGCACCGTACAAATAAGCTAACTTTACAGAGATTCAGGATTTATTGATCTCACAATATGTTATAATCCTTAATTTAATTTAGCATTTTTTTGAAAGTAGAAAGTATTAAAGAAGCCAAGTTAGCTATAGATTTTTTGAACAATACTAAAACGAAATAAGCAAAATAAATGGTGAACTTCAAGGGTCTAGGAAAATTTACAGACAACAATTCACCACCGACTATTCATCACAACAGCAATTCACTGATAAACAATTCACCAAGAATCAGTTAATCGCCGTTACAGCTTATCGCATGAGCAATTCATTGAATAAGCCATTTGGGTGGAAGTACAGTACTGTAATACAGATATGTAATGCACAGTTAAAAATTATCCAACGTAAAAAATAAAAATTTGGATGACATGAAGCAACTTGTTCTTCAAAGCCTCTGTGCCAGCCTTCCACAGAGTTATTTGTTCTTGACAGTCCTTGAAGAACAAGTTGATGTACATTCCAGATGGTATGCGCAAACCTAGGTGCTCTTCAAACCTTGCGTCTTGAGGTCATCCTATCTACCTGTCGTCAAAATAATCCACCACTTCTTGCGCTTCTGCTGAAAAAACATGATGCTCACATAGAGTTTCAAAAACATTTGTGACATTAGCAGTGGGCACAAATGCTATTGCTGCCAAAAATCTCATAGTGAGAGCAAAATTGGCATTCGTTTCATACCGTTGCTTTAAGCCATTGTTCTGAATTGAACGGTATATGGACTGTGCGAAATAAAAAATGCAACCATGTTGAGAAGCGTCAGGGAATACTCGCCTACGCGCATTCATCATGGCCAATTCAAAATCAATTGTTAGGGATTGTGGGGGGCAATGCTGGTTCCAAAATTGTTATCTGCTCTAGAAGTGAGGCATATGTGTCCTCTGTCTTGTTTTGCAACAAGGCGTATACCAATGGCAGGGATATCCATGGATTGTGTGCAGCTGGAAAAACAGTAATGGTACTTTTTCATCATCAGCGTACCAATGCTCACTTTGTGCCAGCAGCCACAGATTTCTAGTTGTAGAGAAGATTAGCATCCTATTGTTCTCCATTGCAAGTACTTTTGTACTCATCAGTAAAGACAATGTCCCTCCTGTGTGCTGGGAGAACTGGACCATCAAACTGTCTTCTCCTGATGTTCCTGATGCTACATTGTGGCAACTCTTGGCAGCTTGGGCGCTGCTGCTTGGCTGCAGGTTCTGGACACATTGGCAATTATACTGTGCGCAGTATCGTTTGTTATTTCAGTACAACCTCGCATGGTGTCCAGAACATGTGCTGCATCTGCTCAGTGATGTGCTCCCTGAGTGTTTTCACTATGTTGTTGTCCTCTGTAGTAATTCTGTATCATTTTGGCACTTCCAATATATTTTATTTTTAATTTGCTTATCCTTATAGAACAAATAGCCATCATAGAAAAGCTTTGCTTTTCCGTTTTCGGATTGAAGAAACTTCACTGCCATGATGCCTTCATAAACTGAAAGTAATGTGTGGGGAGAAGAATTGCTGTCCGTAAATTGTTCTTGGTAAATTGTTTCCGGATCCGACAAATTGCTTACGCGATAAACTGTAGCGTCGATTAACCGATTTTTAGTCAATTGCATGTCGGTTTAGTGCTATCGTGATGAATAGTCGGTGGTAAATTGCTGTCAGTAAATTGCTCTCGACAAATTTTCCGGATCCCGAACTTTAATAGCATTATTGCAGCACAGAAATTAGTTTGTTGGTTTTTAGCATTATTTCTAGTGGGATACATAACACAATTTAGATATATTTAAGGGAATTTCATAATATTAAAAATATTGGGGTATATGTGTTGGACAACACTTGGACATGTCAAAGCGTTGTACTTAAATCTCACAGAATAACCTACATGTAGAGATATTCACCATAATATTCTAACTTTTCCCCATGTAATATTTCTATTAATAAATGTTATTTTATTTATTTAATCAAAATCACAAAAAAATAAAGATCTATTATATATAATACATGTTTTGCCACAAAACTCATAGTCTACCATGCTTTGTCTGCTGTCATAAATTCCAGGTTGAGATTTGAATTTGTCCTTATTGCATCTTCTAGTCTGCTTCATCTATGCTCTACACAATAATTTCTCCTCTAACGCCGGATCTGTCTGGTGAATTCTTTAACAAGGCTCTCACATCTCAGTTTTCAAATCACTCCTAAATAGTTACTTGCATATTCATGAGCAAGATATTTTCACACGTCATTGAAATTTATGCAAATAAAAAAATCTCAACTCATATATTCACATAGTATGATCTAATATGTAATGTGATGGTATAAAGAATAATCAGGCAAATATGTATTTACCAACTGAGGGAGGCGATACATGCTTGTAGTTGTCCAGACAAATGCATATGCCACCCCTTTTGACGTGAGTATATAATAACAGATATGTATTTAAGTTGACACTATTAAAGGATGTTTAACACAGACACAGCTTACACCATGAATGTAGCAAGTGTTCATTAAGCAATTATATTTGAATGTTTACATTTCTGCATTCGCTACATGCATATGATGATGAAACATGTCATAATGTTTTTACATTTTGTGCACTTAAAAAGATTTCTGCGAGGACTAGTGACTTTATTAAAACAATTATGTTATTTATTAGTGGCAATGCAATGCATTGTGCAGTAGCCATTACATATGTATAGCTCCCACACACGTTTTTACTTACTTTACTTGTTTCTATACTCTTTATTAAGGATCATTTAAGTTTATAGGAACGTTCACAAGCTATATAAATATTATTGCAAATCCAGGTATCCCTTAACCTGCTTACTCTGAACTAGTTTTGTTGTGTGCGTTTAATTATTTGTGAATATACTTGACAGGTGATCAGCCAGGGATGCATTAGTAAAAATACCATGATGGGCATTTTTTTCTTTTATTATATGTTAAATAACTATGTTTGATAATTATTAAAATTATTTTAGAAAGTAAATTAATAAACCCAATCTTTACATTGTTAACTTTTATAGACAATATTGTTCTACTGCAGGCATCCATTTTCTTTTCTCAGCTGATTCTTTCTATTACTTTATCAACAAAAGCAAAACTACAGAGACTGAGGCAAAATGAAAAACACTAAACTGAAGCAATTAAACACAGAGAACAAAATTGTGTAGTTAATATTTCAATACAGAAACCAAGAAAAGGGAAACTATACATTACTCAGCAAAGCACTCTCATTTCGTCCCACCAAACGTATGGACAAAATTCTAGAACAGAAATAATTGTTATGTTTCAATTTTAAATAGTATGTAGGGGGTATTTAGTGTACAGTATATAGTAATTAGCACATTTGTTTTAAAGTGATTAACTGCTGTATATACTTGATGAATTCAGTTGTGTTCCATTAAATCTCTTTGCACAATAGGGGGTCATCAAGGTATGTGATTGAGGGCCCATGTTTTTATAATTGTATACATTGCCCAGTTTTATGTGATGGATGAGAGAGTAACAAAAGTATTTCTACTCTGTTATAAACAATTTCTTAACTTGGATCACCTAGTAGTAAGGTGTCACAACCTACTGCTTTTATGAGCTTGATAAGAACCTACATAGCAGGTTATGGGGTTCTTTGGATATCCCTGTTAGCAGGAATGAACTCAGCATAGCATAGGACCACCAAGAGTGAATCTCAGGAAGCTAGCTTAGCAATAGTAACCCCAATGGTAAAGGTTATAGTTCCAGGCAATAATAACCCCAATGGTAAGGGTTATAGCTCCAGGCAATAGTAAACGCAATGGTAAAGGTTATAGTTCCAGGCAGGTTAAGCAAAAATAACCCCAATGGTAAGGATTATTGTTCTCCACAGAAAGAAGCATACACATAGATTTTGTAAGCTCAAACTGAATAACATTGTATTGTAGTCGGCATACCATATTTATATACAACATTGCCCAATCATATTTAGTCTCCATCCCTTAACAAACATTCTTCACACCAATCCTAGTCAGCCCACACCCTGGTCACATGGGAGGACTGTCCATCAACTTATGTCAACCCCCCTAGTTAGCCCCCTCTGGTATTGCAGTCTGGCTCAATAATCAAGTTAATTACACTTTGTCCAGGCTCTTCAGGGGGTTGATAGCCAGAACAATAGTACACATGCTGGCTATGTGACACCCCGTACTCCCCCATTAATTGCGTATATGTGCCTTATGAAATATTAAGATGTTTCCCAATTTATGTACCCCCTTTCCAAGGGATCCCAATGATTTACTTTATTGAAATTCCTTGGGAAAATCCAACATTTGGAGACAAAACATGACTGGGTAACATACAGTACATACACAATGAATTCCATATTATACCAATAATACAATAATTCACTAACATGGCACACAATTAGACAACATGTTCAAACCCATTCAAGCAGGATCATTTCCTGGGATAAGAGGGGGATCACACAATTAACCCATATCAGCCCAGGGCCCAAAACAGTTCAACAATCCCATAAAAATGTCTCATGGTGCCTGGGCGTCGCATAAGGACCTCACTTAACAAAGGGATAGTCAATGACACATTAGCATATCTTAAGTAGAAAAACTAACAGTTCCACACTATGATCAACATTATAGAGTAATTGGTAAGTTTTCCTGCAAATCATCCTTTGTTGTATAACACATTGTGGGTGTCAAATGTTCTTAAGTATTCTATGTAGAATACAGGTCAGGCTTGAAGGAAAATAAGAATATGCACAGACTTAACGTGTATAACAGCAAAACAGAAACACCTGCGGGTGAACATTTCTGTCGAAATAGACACAATATCAGAGATCTGAGGGTCACAATGTTGATGGGGAACTTACGGACACAGAGATAGAATTATCTGGTAATGCAAATACATTAATAAATGTGGAACTTGGAGATATTAATTGAATTATGAGAGGGAATTTATGTCATATTACTCTAATTCTCTCCTCTGTTTGTAATAAATGGTGTAATTTTAAAACACTGCACAGTGAAGAGGGTGGCTGTTACTATTCCTACACTCCCATCATCTAATACATGTAACTGCCATGGAGTAAGTGCTAGATCAGTGTGCTTGAAAGATTGTAGTTTTATGATCATTTCATAAACCTAATCATGTTCTTGCCGAATAATGCTCCCACCACCTTCAGTGAGAGTTAATAATCTCAGGTAAGTTAATTACCTGAGAGAGGGTCTTTTCAGTTATTTATATGTGCTACACCTATCTTTCAAGTCCATCTAACACGTTCACTTAACCAATAGAAACTACATTTTTATATATAAGAGTATTTTTCATTGATGTGATCACAGATTTATGACTTCAGAATATTAACGTTAGGCAATTAGAGATTTCCTCTTAATGCTGTTTTATGGATATGACCGCAAATGTGGTTTGTTTTGGTTGCTTGGGTCCCTTTCTTATCTGCACACCACAAACTGCATAACAGATATTCATTCCAGAAGAGTTACAGAGGAATCATCTGATTTTACTTTTGTGAATATAAGAACACAATAACTCATGTATATATAAAACATTATTGCTGCCTCTTTAAGACATCTTTGCCGCCATCATGCAAGCACTAATCCTCAACATCTAACGCTGCTTACAAGCTTACCCTCACACTTAGCGGCTCATTCACTGCTTGTATACTCATTTTGTCACATTCATATTGACCCAGGAAACATGCTACGCTGGTTGTCATCATATGCTGTATACATTATATTTCACCAGCTTCATAATTAGTGGGTACTAAACATTATCAGTTACATTTAATACCAGCCACCAGCTACAAGTTGCAGATAATATATATCTGTCAGTCCACAATTGTGTATATATATATATATATATATATATATATATATATATATATATATACTAGGAAATTGCTCGTCAAAAATAACAGGAATAAAATTGTAAACCTGGCAATGTTGTTTGCCACACAATACGAGGCTATGGTCCCTCTGAGCACCTTCGGCGCTCATTGCGAGCCTCTTCCCATGGGTAGTTTACAGGCCCAGCGATGAGCACCGAGCTCCGCTTCGCCGCTCATTGCCGTTTTTGGCAAGCCGCAACTTTCCTGCTTTGCAATTATCACCTTTGTCGTTCATCGCGAGCCTCATCGCAAGGCCAGCAACTGTGGGCCTCACTTTGCAACGCCCGCAATTATTTAACACTAGCGACTTGCCCGTCAAAAAATTACGGCAATGAGATGTGTATGTTTGGAAAGTTGTTTAGTTATTAATATACATATTTGACACTTGTAAGTATTGTGATATTAAATATGTTTAGTTTTGTAAAATGTTCTGTTGGTGAACAATAATTCTTAAAGTATTTTGTATTAAAAGTATTAACATTTGAATGTAAGAACAGTTGAACTTTAAATTAATCAGTATTGTAAACTTGAGGTAATGGTTTTTAACATGCAATTTGATGCAAACAAACATCTACTAAACAGTGAGATAATACGCAACAGCTCTGAGTTGTTATTTTACTTTGGTTGTGTGATCTTAATCTCAGCGTCCAACTACTGATTACATTACCATCTGATAGGCACAGCTTTTTAATTACTTTGTGTTAATGTCTACTGTATTTTTCCTATCAATATTTTGTACCCTGCTCAAAAAAGAGAGTTATCTTGGTTAAAATATAAGTGGTAGAATTATGAATTTTTTCCTCGATTTTTGGACTCCATGCTTTGCTTTTGGCTGTGAGATCTGCTGAAAGTCTACCAAAAGTCTGCTCCTCCCGGTTAGGTGAAGAAAGAAACCCTGTACACAGGCGGAGAGTGGTCTCTGTTCCATCACTAGTTTACAACAAGGTTGGCAATACATAGAAATAGCTAGCAAAATAGTGAATATCCTGTGTCATTCTGATAGTAATGATAAATCATTTGTATATAACTTAGTGATGTGTGCAAAGTAGTGTTTTATCTACAGTATTTGAAGAATCATATATTTTCCATTTCATATGTCATTTTTTTTTACTTTTTCTTTTTATTATAATTTTTCTGTTTGCATTCTCATTCTCTTATGGAGAAGATAACGTTTTGTTGCCACTTGTGTTTCTACTGTTTCATGGCAATTCTAGAAGAGAAATAATTGTTATGTTTCAATTTTGAATAGTGGTATGGGGTATGTGGGATGCAGTATATAGTATTCAGCTCATTTGTTGTAAAGTGATTAATTATATACTTGATGAATTCAGTTGTGATCTGTGGCAGTGTTTTCCATTATATCTCTTTGCCCAATAGGAATTCTTCAAGGTACTTAATTGTGGGCCCAGGTTTTCATAATCTTATGCATTATATAGCTCAATGTAATGGATAGTTTCACAAAAATGACGATATGGTTAACTCAACACTTAAGGCTTTTTGAAAGATAAACATTCTCAATGCCATCGAGATGTGATGTAGATATGAGTAGCAGTATATATATATATATATATATATATATATATATATATATATATATATATATATATATAGATAGAGAGAGAGAGAGAGAGAGAGATTTATATATTCTATAAAAGTATTTATGCAGTATTTATGCAGTCCTAGAAGGCAATGAATTGGTTCTGGCTGGATAGGTAGGCTTAAAGCTTGAGAGATGGTTTCATTTAACGAGATCATAAGGCAGCATTCCTGATTACATCCTCTGTAGCAGGTAAATGGGGTATTGAGAACATTTTGGTAACTGTTAGCTTCTGTGTAAGCATTTTAGTGATGGTAATGAGGTATTTATGCTGCTTTTGTATGCTGCACTAAAATATCTGGGTCAATAGTTCTTCATATGTTTGTTTCCCAAGATTTCTTAAACTTAAAATCATGATTTAACAAGGGTTGTACTAAAATATATATTTGATAATGTTTCCTTATTGGGGAATAGTACAGGCATCATTTTTGTATTGTGTCAATGTTAGTAGTAAATATGAATATTGTCTATATATAAGAAAGTGTTTGATTCGTAAGAATCTGAAGATTTAATTGCTTGGCATGTTATATTCAAGCGGTTTGCCATCTTTAGGAAGTTGTTGGTTCTTCTCTGCCCTCATTGCACCCACCATTGAAATTGTGTTTTATTAAAATATGCAATTTTTTTGTAAACTATCACTGACATTTATTTTACAACTGAGTTACTAGTCTTTGTTCCTGATTTTATCTGAGGTATAAAAATATTTTCCACTATATGAATTTAAATCTTGACTACTGCATATATATGGTAATTCCAGAATATCATCAGGGTGTAAAAGAAAATGGTTGAACAACCATTGAACAAATAAATATCCTGAAAATATGCCGTGGGTCCTCGCCCAAGGACTAATGCTAGAAAGCCCTGATTAAAAATGTCTGTATATATTCTTGCAAGTATTTGTTCAAAGAGCCCATACAAAATCGACCTCATACACAATATTGTTCTCTCAAAATGAAAAAAGAAGCAATATCTATTTTCTATGTGGAAATTACCATAACAGCCTTTAACAGCTCTTGCTGGCCTATGTGAAGCTTAGTAAATCTACCCTAAAGAAAGTGAACAGGTATCACATTAGTGATAATAGCCTAATATGTCATCTCTTTGTCTTATGCTAAATCAAAATCATTATAAGGTTTGCAGTTACCAGAAGTCTGTAAGAATTCACTAAGAGTCAATATTAAATATGTCTCATTCTGTAGACTCTATTGTCCTCCTTGCATTTTAAATAAACTTAAAAAAAGTCTATTCTATTTTTTTATCCCTGTCCCAATTATATTTCATTTAATAACACTCTGAGAAATATCCGGTGGCAGGGGAAATGAAAGCTATATGATTTTATGGGATCATTCATCAAGAACTAATTGAAGCCTTCATACAGTTTAGCGCTGATAAAATGCTGCAACAATAAACAATAACAAAATTCACCAGAGGAGGATTTGTTTTGCCTTGAGGAATATAGTTCTGTTTTATCTGGGGAATTCCTAGTTAAAAGAGGCTCCATTTCTATTTTTAAAGGGGATCAGCCGAGGCTCCTCTGGATAATCATGCAGAGGAAGCCATGTCAGATGTATTAGTATTGCTCCAGTGGAGCCATTCTCATTGCAGGCATTAGCAATTGTATGTGTCTGATGTTCTGAAAAAATAAATGCAAAAATATGTTGAAATATATTTCATCCTTTCCCCATATTCTACAATGATATTGATCCCTCAGTATAGTATTATGAAACCACTTTGGGGCTGTTGGATTGACTAGTTTAGAAATATAATGCATATCTTTATTTTAGCTGCCAATAAAGTATGGAGAAATTAAATATAAAAATCTAGATATCTATCTAGATATATGTAAATATTAAAAATGTAATAAAAGTATTACAGTTCAAACTCACTTAGAGGTCAAATTTAAATAAAATATTTGTCCTCTGTTTTATTAATCGCATAATAAACACATAATTTTGAGAAATTATTATTTTATACAGTTTATTTTTAAAAAGAGTCAACAAACCTTAAGTTGTAACTATATCTTCCAATATACCATAACAATTTTAAGAGTGCTCATATGTATACTTGTTTTTCTATTTGCTTTAATAATCATACATAGGCACAAACCACACTAGCAGGTACAGTGAACATATCTTTTTAGGATTTTTTCTTGGAGGAATTTACGGTGGGTACGGTGGCCCACTGTTAACTACAATCCAGCCTCTCAGGTCATCACGCAATTTACAAGCTTTACACAGCTCATAGGGAGTTCCAGCAAACAGAATGTTTAATGGGAGTGTTAACACGTGTTATGGGCATGTCATGGGTGCCATACTTTGAAAATCCAATTCTCTGAATTTACTAAAGGCAAATCATGTTTTTAAATACCCATACTGTTGATATTCAGCATTGTGTGTTTCAGCACTGCAATAGCAGTATATTTTATAGCTATATTAGTATAATACCAATATTCAGTCGTTAACATAAAACATATGCAACTAAATATAACAGCCAAACTATTATTAATAATTATTGGTCTCCCCGTTTATGAAATAGTAAACCTTAACACAAATTATGAATTATAATTTATTTATATTTATATAAGATAGATAGATAGAGGTTGCAGTGCAGGATAGGGCAACTTAAATCCAGTGGCGGCTGGTGACTTTTCAAGTTGGAGGGGCGACAGGGCGAAACATAGCAACTCCCCCTTTTTCAAACCACACCAATTTTTATAACTCCTCCCCCTGACGTCATAATGACCTTTATAAGCCCCGCCCAATGACCTTATGCTTGTAAAGCCCATTGAATTACATGATCTGCAATGCAGAAATGTCAAGAAGTAAAGTAACAATGTGTTAAATTCATTGGTATACAATATAGATTGAAAAAACTCATGTGACAAGACTACAGCAATATCATAATTGCACCTATACGTATTAACAGAAAAATTAAAGGAGTGACACCTACCATTAGTCGGCTCTTCTTCTCAGGGTATTCACGTTCATTAAGTTGACCAATGAGTAGAAACAAATCTGCAGCCACATAGGGTTTGCACCTGGGGTTGAAAGAAAACAAGCAAATCAATCATACCATTCAAGAACAAAACCATACTTAAAAAACATTAAACGACCAAGTGGAACCATATAGGCCCCAAACATACCTTAGAAGACCAAGTGTGACTATATAGGCCCCAAACATACCTTAGAAGACCAAGTGTGACTATATAGGCCCCAAACATACCTTAGAAGACCAAGTGTGACTATATAAGCCCCAAACATACCTTAGAAGACCAAGTGTGACTATATAAGCCCCAAACATACCTTAGAAGACCAAGTGTGACCATAGGCCACAAACATACCTTAGAAGACCAAGTGGGACCATATAGGCCTCAAACATACCTTAGAAGACCAAGTGTGACCATAGGCCCCAAACATACCTTAGAAGACCAAGTGGGACCATATAGGCCTCAAACATACCTTAGAAGACCAATCAGCACTGCATAGGCCCAAACCAGTGGATCTTGGGATTCAAGAAAACAACAACATTTCACTTCTGTTTAGACAACACAATAATCAATGTCAAACAAACACGTTGAATTAGCATATGGATAACCATATGAGCAGTAACGCCACGCCAAGGCTTCAACAATTGTTACTGACCATTCACACACCTTTCATAGCTCCTTCAATATGCACACCCACACACCATTCATACTTTACTTACCACTAGTTATTTTTGGTAGTGAGGTGGTGCCATTTCTGAGAACTTTACGTACCCTTGAAGGTGCCTCCAATTCCTTCACACCAATGCATTTAACCGCTACAGGACCATGGTGCTTTTTAATTACTTTTTTGATCCTCTTCAATGTGGAGAAGCATCTTTCTGGTTCTTTAGTAGTCTTCGTTGTTGTAAGCAGGATTCCTTATAGCTTCACTCACTCTGTTAAATTATGTAGATTAAATTGATGCTAAAGTTGCTGCAGAGCAACAGCACTTGTACAGACATGGAATTCTTGCTTCCTGTACACAAGTGACAGCTACCCTTGGAAGTGCCTCCAATTCCTTCAAACCACGCCAAGGCTTCAACAATTGTTACTGACCATGCACACACCTTTCATAGCTCCTTCCATATGCACACCCACACACCGTTCATACTTTACTTACCACTAGTTATGTTTGGTAGTGTGAGGTGGTGCTGCTTAACGCAGTTTATCTTTGCACACCTTGGGGGTATGCATTCTTCTTTGCTTCAATCACTTGTATTTTAATTTTGCACGGCGATCTTTCAAAGAAGAAAACTTCTCAATGGTTTTTTCATTGAAGTCTGGGATCTCGGAAATCAGTTGCTTTTCCATTGAGAGCATCGCCAATGCATTCAACCGCTCCAGGGACATGGTGCTTCTTAAAAAGTTTTTTATCCTCTTCAATGTTGAGAAGCATCTTTCTGATTCTGCAGTATTCATTGGTGTTGTAATCAGGATTCTTAATAATTTTACTGTCTCTGTGAAATCATTCTGCAGATTAAATTGATGGAAAAGTTTGTGCAGAGCAACAGCACTTGTACAAGTATGAAACTCTGTCTTCCCATAAAGAAGTGACAGCTCAGTGCGTAATTGTTCCTTCTTCAGTATTGGATATGCTTGCACAGTGTCTTCCAGAGCTTGGGTTGGAAAGCAAGTGTCATGGGTTTTATACTAGTCACTTTGAACAAGTTTGGCACTGACTAGGTGATTTGAAAATGAAAAACGTTCTTTTGCATGAACCACCACTATGTCACATACCTCTCTTGAAAGTTGTCTCAAGGTTGAGATCTCCGCACTCCGTCTGTTGACTGTTAGATCGCTCGGCAAACTTGCTTCTATCTCTTCCACAGAATTACGGATTTTCTGGATGCTGGCGACAAAGTCTTCTGTGACTTTTTTGATATAAACAGTATCCGTGTCTCGCTTCTGAAGCTGACTATAGAGGATGTCAACATGTGGCATTATTAAATGAAATAATTTAAGGAAGTAAAGGAACTCCCTGTCTTCCAGCATTCCAATGAAACCTGCGGCTTCCCGTATAGATGTTGGATCAAAGTTTAGACATGCTTCAATTGTCTGGAAACACTCAAGTAGCGCATCTCTGTTCTCGTAGATCACGTTCACGGTCCTAACGTTGAAGTTCCATCGTGTTGGTGCACCTCTTGGAAGTCTTCTACCAACTACCTCATCCAGAACTCCAGTCCTTTTTGGAGAGTGTGAAAAAAAAGATGGTATGCCGCCTATGTTGGAAAAAAAAACTCGAACTCTTCAAAATCCTTGAAACTGCTTTCTCCATTATTAGGTTCAGTTGGTGAGCATAGCAATGGACGTAGTGTGCGTTCGGGTAGACGTCTTTTATTTTTCTTTGAACTCCTCCTTGATCTCCACGCATCACACTGGCACCATCGTAGCTTTGAGCTAGGAGTTTCTTCTTGTCTTCTGGCTCTGGGAGAACAGTATTCAGTGTTTCCAGCACAACAGCAGCAATCGAGTCTGCATCCGTTGATTTCATTTCCGTGAAGCCATCAAATCTTTCCACCACTTGATGCTTCTTGTCAATGTAGCGATAGACTACAACGCACTGTGTCCTAGCGGAAATATCGGTTGTTTCATCCGCTTGGATTGCCACAAACTGGGCTTCTTTAAGCTCTTGGTGAATCACTTCCTTTATAACTTCATGCATGCAGTCCAGTAGCTCATTCTGCACGGTTTTGGAAGTGCCCTTGAAGACTGCAACTGTGTTTAAATGCTGTTCCATTGCACTATCGATACTGCCAACCAAATCCACCAGGCCTCTAAACACTCCTGGATTTAGCGATGTTTCACTCTCGTCGTGTCCTCTTAATGCCAGTTCAAAAGCGCCACAAAAGCGAACACAATCAATTATCTTCGAAAGGATGTACCGGTTCTTAGCCACTTCTTCGTTGTGTTTTTGAATGCTGACTTGGTATCCTTGGTCCAGTTGAACAGCAATGTTCGCCTGTCCAAGCATCTCAAACTTGATCCTGTTATCCAAGTGAGCTTTAGAACTTTTGTGTTTCGCCAATTTATCAGCTAGATGTTTGACGTCAGTCACTCCAGTTTTGGTCCAAGCAGCGTCACCACCAAATAGGATGCATGGGAAACAATATAAGGACTTCCTAGAAACGCTTCCAGAAAGCCAGTCGTTCTTCTTGTACCATTCAGTATTGAAATTACGGACATATTGCTTCCCTCTATCTCTTGCGATTTGCTGCAGATTTATCTCTGGTTGGTCAGCTCCTAACCTTTTTACTTCCACCTTCTCCTCATAGGTTAGGGTGCCGAAAGGCTTCACAAGTAGAGAGTCAATAGTATTCATTTCTGATATTGATACCAATAAAAGAAAGAGATCACGGTATATTAATTTATATTATGTCACAAAATTACT
>CM050165.1:247437010-247482010 GCA_027410445.1 Discoglossus pictus | reverse complement strand
GGCTTCAATCAACATTGGATTATTTATTTTTCATGACTATATCCAGAGGACAGAAGGCCAACGCTGGAGGGGTCAATTTTACAGGTAAGTATGTGCTTTTGTTTATTTTATTTTTTATTAATGTTTGTTTAAAGCTGTTTATTTTTGTATAAAATGTGTTGTGTTACTAACTGTACTAACAATGTGTTTGCTTACTGTTTAATTGTAATAATAATGTTTTTACTGTAATTTTTTTCCCTTCCCTTATTTTTATTTTATCTTTAGAAGTGACAGGCACATATACATGCCTGTTACTTCTAAAAATGGAATAAAAATAGGGGGGGGCGGGTAGGTAGTTGGTTCATCCAGGGTGGGGTCGGTCACGCTCAGGCGCCCATCGGTCGCCCATCGGACCGCGTAGGCCACGATCAGGGGTGGCACAGGCCTCATGGGGGTGAACATCCACCCCCATGTGGCCTGGTCAACCCCGCTCACTGCCCGAATACCCGGGGTAGCATAGGCCGCATCGGGGTGGTAGTGATCGGGCCTCGGGGGTGGCATAGGGCGGCAACATGGAGGTCATCAGGGGTGGCACAGGCCTCATTAAGGGGGTGATCCGATCACCCCCATGTGGGCCTGTGCCACCCCGCTCACCACCCGACTACCCCGATCCCGTGATCGGGGTAATCCGGCGGTGGCATGATGGCATAGCTAGGCTAGCATAGGGCAGGCCTGATCGGGGGTGGCACAGGCCACATGGGGGTGATGGCTGGGGTCGTCGGTGGTAGTTGGTGGGTGGCTGGGTAGGTGGCACTGGCAGGCCAGGCAGGCATAGTGGGGGACTGGGGGTAACTGGTCACCCCTAACTTTTATTAGGGGCTACTAGGGGTTTTGGTTTGGCCAGGGACAGGGCAGGTGCCAGGCAGGTAGACTTACTGTGTTAGGCAGGCAGAGCAGATGAGTAGATTCACCCAGGGAGGTCTCTCAGTCTCAGCGTGACCAGGGTCAGGAAACAGAAAGGGGGAAGGGACAGGCAACTGGTGGTTTTATTGACTGTATCAGTCAATCAAAATGATAACTCGAGGCCCTATTTGCTGGCGGGCGCTCAGGGCTAACGGTCTGGGTGGGTTTAGATTGATCACTTAGTAACTGGACAGCCTTCCATCATTGATTGGTCAATGATGGAAGACTGTCAGTTATTAATTGATACATTTATGACCGCCCATGCATATCGTCACTGTGATGGTGGGCGGCATGCATTAACGGTCAGGGGGCCAGGCCAGGACTCATTGAAGAGAGAGAAGACTCTAAGGTTAGTGTACACAGTGTATAACTATTGTAATTTGATCACACAGGGTGCAGGCAGGGGGCTATATAGATAAACAGCATTAGTTAATGTAGCGCAAGGGTTATTTTAAAGTGACAGTGTCCCTTTACTAACTTTACTTCATTTTTAATACTATTTAGACTTGAAATGATGATGTACACCTTATATTTATTTGTTTTTGGGTTATACTAATACATTGTTGTGTTTTTTTTATTGCAGGGTGAAGAAAATATTTGGGGGGGCGTTTGCCCTGACGCCCCAATGGACGGGCCGCCCCTGCTTAAATCTAAAAATGCAGAATATATGGAAGTCAAGGTAGCACACAACCTTAACATCCCTCTCCATGCAAATGTTTATCTGATGACATAATTAATTACAATATGTGACATAATTCATGACATCACATGTAATATAAATGATGACATCAGCTATGACATAATTCATGACATCACATATAATATGAAAAATGACATAATACATGATATTACTGATGACATCACACTCCATTCCCTACAATGTCATTTAATGCTAGCACTATTCTTACAGATTATTTTTAATTTATGATTTGCAAAATAATAAAATACTGATATTTGAAACCCCTGAAAAGAAACATCTTTTGATTTATTCTTGAATTCAAAGCCTCTTTAATAACAAAAAACATATAATGTTTAACTCATAAGTTGCCCATAACCACGGATAAAAAAATCTTAAGATGAATATCATAAAAAAAAGAAAAAATAAATATGTTGTTAACCTTAAAGCAGTGGTTGACAACTCTTTCTTTAAGGCCCACCGGACACAAAAATATTTGTCCACAGCCTGTTGAATATGTATAGTCTCACTTATATTGATACACTGTTAACCCTAAATATTTGTCTGTCGGTCTGTTGGGCTTTGAGAAGAGGTTTTGGAATCATTACAACAGAACACCCACTAAATGCATATACCATATTAGCGGGCCAAAGTTTGGTTTGCTACCAAGAATATAAAATGAACTGTGGAAATAGATAGAAATATGCTTTTATACACAGACATTATTTTGTGTAAAACAAGACCTGCATATTAAATATGGGGAGTATCTGCAAGTTATCTCTCAGCAGAACAACAGACATGTTTTCTGTTTGCACTAAAACACGTTTAAAAACTATAACAGAAAGGATTTTTTTATGAGGATATATATAAGAAATAGGATTTTTTTATTTCTAAACATTCAGTGCATACCATTATATACTTTTTACCTGTTTGGTTAAAAGCTGAATTTTTCAAAATGCTTGTTTGCACAGAGGCTGATATTATTTAGTTACTCTTTTTAAGGCTTCAGTTCTGTTGGTGGATAGATTTTTCTTTATTGTGTTACATATTAATGTAATTATTTTCAATGTTGAAAAGCTAAACAGTGTCCTTGTAACAATTTAATTGTAACACATTGCAGTATAATGAAACTTTGAAAAAAAAATGTGTTTAACATATAAAAATACATTTTACTAGAGTCAGTTTGGGGTAATTTAGTCTGAGGATAACCTTACAATAGGTAGTCTTATATTGCATAAATGTGTTTGACTCTACCACATGCATGTACTATTGTTTTATAAAGTAGTACTTTGCCATGTAAGCACAAAATAAAGACCTGTTATTATAGACTTCTTTTTTGTGTGAATGATATTTCCCTGTGCAACCTTAGTAAACTGTTTGATATATTTGAAGGAGTTTAATAACGTGTACCTTTGCTCACCTGTAATGGCAAGTGAATGTTAATTTCACTTTGAAATCTAACATTTAAAACAATATGAATATGTTCTTGCCTGAAATGGCAAACCCATTTACATCCATAAAAATGGCAATATAAAACTGGTTACAACGTTCGCTCATAATGGCAGACATTACCAGATAAATTGGTATGTATTTCCCTCAGATGCTATACCTGGCACACAACCCCGCTCTCTTTCTCTCACCCTCTCTCTCTCCCTCTCTTTCCCTCCCTCTCCTCGGACTGAACAAACAAATATGTCCACATGTTGTTAATTATCATTCACTCGCCGCCTCTGGTGAACATTGGCCATTGCAGGCCAGCGAATCTACTTTTAAGCCATTTAACATTTCATTAATTATTATTCACTCGCCCCCTCTGGTGAAAAATTGCCATTTCAGGCAAGCGAATATACTTAAAAACAATTTTACATTTCAAAAGGTAAATTGCTTGCCCCTCTAGCGAGCGTTCACAAAACATTACAATTTAAAATTATTATATCTCAAAAGCGGCTTTAGCTATCACTCAAAACTTCAACATGAATCAACATCTTTTGGCTGTACAGAATTGCATGAAAATTGGCAAACATATTCAGAACCCAATTCCCTCTCAAAATACAAAATTTCAAATAGATATGTCAAACCAAGTTATATGCTCATGTAAAAGGGCGTTTATAATGGAAAGTTTGAGAGAACCTTAACTATTATAGCACGACAGTGCTCTAATAATACACACACACATTATATATATATATATATATATATATATATATATATATATATATATAATGTGACATAGACTACGTAAAATTAAGGTTTATTATTTTTTATTGTTAACAATATCATGATATGGTTGCCAGACTTGAATCATACATTTTTTTGAATAATATGGGATGCTAATAACAATACACAGGCATCATTTTGTTGGGTTAATTGGTATTATACATCATTAAAGGGCCGCTGTAGGTGTTCTTTGTGGTGTGAAAGAGCACAAGATTGTGTTATATAATGATAAATTACACTTGTAACATATAAAAAATATAAAGTTTAAAATCTCTGTTTATATACAAGTATATCCTGCATACTATATGTTGCACAGTAATGCTATCTGTGCCGCAGTAGATCATGGATTAGTGCAAGACCCCTTAGTAAATCCCCCCCCCCCTTTTTGAAACCTCTTCATATATGCCAACATCACTATGGCTAATCAATGCTTATACTGTTTTCTTATTATACAGCAAATTATATGCAAAACCATCACTAAAATTTACATCCTACGTATATATATCATGCGTTTGTTTAAACAGATTTTTCCAAATTTGAATGCTTTTGCTATTATATCAGAAAACCCTCAGTTTCCAAGATTAAAGGTAAATGGAAATGTCCCTGTTTATACCTTTTTCTAATCTAACACATGCTGCTTATATCAGACACACACATTACAGTGAATCATTCTATACAGATACAGATTTATTATAATTCTAAACAATTGGTATCTACACCCCCAGAGCTGCTTACTATGGGCCACATTCATTTGCAAGCCCGTAACTTGATTGCAGACATCTGAATGTCTGAGAGTGAGTTACGGGCTCCCGTTGGTTTCTGAATTGCGACCGTAAACCATGTACTGGTTCTGTGCACTTCAGGGTGGGAACATGATGTAACCGCCCATTTCGAATCAGCCAATGGAAAATGAAACTGTCATTATTTTGGTAGTAAAACATGGAGGTTACGTATCAATCAATTATGTTCGGGGGTCCGATATTCGATCAGACTCACAAAACCAATAAATAAAGAATTATGAAAATGAATGCCAATACTGTTCTAGTTCATATGGGTGGCCTGATATATATTAACCCATTGAGACCCGAGATCGATTTAACCCTGAAGGGAAACATAAAATATATTTTAATTTACTGTAGATTTGCGGCTTGAGACTGTTGTGCAATTAATTCTAATGTCTATCATCTCTTTCCCCGTAGTTTACAGTGCATGATCGATTTTTTTATTTGCATTTAAAGTGCTATGAATATATGTTTAACCCCCTTGCCGGTCCTCTCTGGCACTCGTAGAATTTTCTCCTTCATTTGCCATTTACGGGTGTGAAAACATTTGTGGGCTTGGGGAAATTGAGCAATTGAATAGAGATTTGCGATTTTAGCCTTGCAAAAGTGAGAGATCAAAGGCTTCTGGAGGCTGTAAGTTACAAGTTTAACCATCGCAATATTTTCAAGCCCGTAACGCGGAAGCTGATCGGAGCCCACAAAAAGACGCCAATATGAATAGCAAATTAGCTTGCAAGCTCATTTACGGGATACTGGATTTCCCTAAAGCTCAATTGAAAATGGCCCATAGGCACCTAGTACCTACCAATAGAAACACTGCATTCAGGAACATTTTTAAAACCTCTACCAATCTTCAAGCCAAAAGCAGCACAATGCAGAGATCCACATAGCAATGTCTCTCCTTGCCTCTTTGTGGAGGTTAAAAAAGTCTGTGCATCAAAGCAACATGGGATGTACAGTCTGACTTCCCAGGCATTGAAACAATGTTATAGCTTCTTGTGATTGGCCAAAACAAATTATGAATGTTATGATAATTTTGCTAAGGTTTTCAAGGGGTATTCCTTTTCAAAATCAAGTCTCAAAAAACTGAAGAATTTTTCAAACATCAGGGTAAGTTTATTTATGTTAACTTTGGAATTTTTTTATGCCAAAAAATGTTTTCATAAACTATCAGATGCATTCATAATCTTGAAGCTTAATTATGCCTTTAAGTTAAACATTTTATTTCAATAACATTTACAGAAATAGATTGCAGTGGAAAGGGGTAAAAGTATAATAGAATAAACTTCACATTTTTTACTTGTGAGTTTATTTTTCTTTAGTGCACTGATCTCTCTATTTATTAACAAATTATGTTGATTCCAGGGTGGAATAGCTGTTTGTAATAACTTTAAGAGTCATTGAATTCACATTTTTCTATCAAGCAATAATCCTTACAGCTGGAATTTTCACATAGTTGGAGTGTTAAAGGAACATGGAAAGCAAATTCTTCCATCGTGCTTTTGAAAAAAAGCCATATTTTTTTCATGAAAACCTATTTAGTCAAATTTATTTAAAGCTATTGGAACATAGCAAGTAATGTACAAAAAGTGCATTTGGGTAGGCAGATAGTTGTGCATGACTCTAGATGTCATTTGCAGACACTTATGACCCTTACAGCTATATTGCTGCACATTGGCTGACAGGGACAAACCCCCAAAGATAATTCAATATTTAAAGCAGTGTATTCGGCTCCAGGAGCTTCATTAAATACACTGTTTAACATTATCTAATGCCCTCTCTCATTTGCCACAAAGAAAAAATGCCTTCAATGTTCCTTTAACCCGCCTGGCAGTATGAATATGTCAGTATTTAGAATATTATAGCAGTACATTAAAAAATACTGACATAATACCGCCCTTCCCCCTTATCCTCCTCCCTTTCCACCTTCCCTCCTTCTCATCCCCCTATCCTCCTCCTCACTTCTCCACTCTCCAATCACCTCCCTTTGCTTTTTCCCCTCCTCCTTTTCTCCTGTATCCTCCTCCCTCCTTATCATCCTCCTCCTTTCTCTTTCCCCCTTATCCTCCTCCTCCTCCCTTCCCTCCTTCCCTCCTCATCATCATCCTCCTCGTCCCTCCCCCATTATCGTCATCTTCCTCCCCCCTCCTCCTCCCTTTCCCTCCTTCCCCCTTATCCTCCTCCTCGCTTTCCCTTTATCCTCCCTTCCCCCGTATCATCCTCCTTAACCCCTATCATCCTCATCCTTTCCCCATAATGTCCTCCTCACTTCCCTCCTTATGCTCCCCCTCTATGTTTCCTTATCCTACCTTTCCCCCTTCTCCTACTCCCTCCTTCTCCCTTTATCATCCTCCCTTGCCCGCTTTCCCTTATCATCCTCCCTTGCCCCCCTTATCATCCTCCTCTTCCTCCTCCTTCTCCCCGATCTGCCTCCTCCTGAGGAGGAGGTTAGGGGGAACTAGGATCAGGGGGGAAGGAGGAGAAAGATGATCAGGGGGGAGGAGGATGATAAAGGAGGAAAGAGGAGGAGAATGGAGGAGGAGGAAAAGTGTGCTGAGGGGGCCCAGGTAATTTTGGCAGCACTGGGCCTTCTCCAGATCCTCCATGCAGTAACCCTGAGTGTGGCTCGGGGTTACCGATTTAGGAAGTGAAAATTAACCCTGAGTCACGCTCAAGATTACCGTTTTCCTGTTTTTTTTCCTGTTTTCACTTTGTCTAATCTAATACTTGCTCTTTTATCAGAAACATACATTACATTGTGTCATTCTATACACATACAGATTTATTTTATGTAAAAAGCTTGTTTTCCACACCCCCAGAGCTGCTTATGTAGACACAGAGTATCCACCAATGTAAACACTGCATTTGGGTACAGATTTTAACCCTTTACTAAACTTCAAGCCAGCAGCAGCTCAATGTAGAAATCTACAGATCAGTGTCTGGCTACTCACACTGCCTTCTACAGGGAGATCACATATTGCATGATTCCTTCCTGCACAAAATGTCATCGTTGATTGTTACGAAATGTATAGCTTACCTGTGATCGGCTAAAACAAATTATGAATGTTATGCTACTTTTAGCAGGGATTTTCAGTGGGGTCAACTCACAAAAGCTGCTGCTTGCAATCACAAGAGATTTAGCAAACATCAGGGTGAGTTTGTTAATGTTTATTTTGGTATTTTTTTTATGCAATAACATTTTTGCATACACTACTCCATCAGATGCTTTCATAATCCAGAAAATGGAGATATGCCTTTAAGGATGTTATACACATTTCAAAATAAATAATGGGATATTCCATTTGTAGAACACATGACCATACCACTGCTCTTTGAAATGTCTTTTTATGTATAGATACAAATAATAGATGATGCAGCTAGCTGCACTTCATAAACATCTGTATAGATTTTATTGAAAACGTATGCACTAAGGATGGCTATATCTGTTGTGAACAACATTAGTATCAATAAGCTATAAATGAGCATTCATAGCTGAACATGATAAAGGAATACCATGGCTATACCCCATCTTTCACTGAAATAACATTATTTATATTTATAACCAAGGGATTCTAATGCTGCATATTCAGTGCAACAATTATGGTAACAAATTACTGAGCAGGCAGATGTTTCAAGACATAATATATTGATTCTAGTTGATAACTATATTTCACATTGTGCTTCAAGTTGAAACTCTGATGTAACATATCATAACTGTGTCATTATCAGCTGATAACCACCTGAGATGTGACACATTTCCCACTTTAAGTTTCAAAAAGTGCTTTGGAATGACAAAAAGAGTTTAATTTGACTCCATTTGTTGACCTATATTTTAAACACACTTTAAGAAATCTTTTCTTTCACTGTACATTTAGATGGTACTAATAATTTCCTATCTAAAATGGACTGAAAAGAAGTGTTAAAAGCACTTTAATTGCTCCTTTAATGCATCATCTTAATATAAGTATATCCCCTACTATGAAAATTGATGGTGAGCATGCATTTCAGGAAGACTTAAATTGGGCTTTGTGGCAGCCTTATAAGAGTTATGGGCATTAGTACCTAAAATTAATAAAATTTAAACACCTTGTGGGATTTCAGTTTAATAGCTGAATTTAAGAAAGGAAGCATTTATTAGAAAAGCTTGAGTTTTAATGCATATTGTAAGCTATTTTTTATTATTGACCATTGCCTTTTATCAAGCTTTTATAATGTGTCATAGTTAATTAACTTAGGATGCTAATTGATAGGTGTCATTCACTACATTATCTTAATATTTGTATTACATTTTAATCTTTAACATATTGTGTTTCCTTAAAGGTATATCAAAATGTCCCTTTTTTAACTGTTTCTAATCTAACACATGCTGCTTATATCAGACACAAATCACATTGAGTAATTTTATACACATTCAGATTTATTTTATAAAAAAATAAAATGTGTTTTCCACACCCCCAGAGCTGCCTACATAGGCACAGGATACCTCCCAATAGAAACACTGCATTTGGGTATGGTTTTTAACTCTATACTAACCATCAAGCCAACAACAGCACAATGCAGAGATCTATAGAGCAATGTCTGAGCTCCTCCTTGCTACCTTTTGCAGGGGGAAAACAAGACTACACATTCCATGATGCTTTCCTGCACAAATTGCCATCACAGATTGAAACAATGTTACAGCTGCCTGTGATTGTCCAAAGCGATTTATGAATTTTATGCTAATTTTAGCTTAGTTATCCAGGGTGTTAACTCTCAAAATCGACTTCCAGCAAACTCAAGATATTTAGCAAACTTTAGGGTTAGTTTAATAATGTTTACTCTGGTATTTTTTCATGCTTCATGTTTTCATACATTACTAATTCTCCTCTATCATATGCATTCATAATCCAGGAAACTTAAATATGTCTTTAACTTGTACATATTTACATGACATTAAAACTTGTTATCTGCCAAGAGCAGGTAGACAAATCATATTAATAAAAACGCATCTTTGATTGGAAGCTAACACATATACTGTACCGGTTTAGTGTAGAAAAGGAAAAGCCTTTATGTACAAGCACCTGCTCAAACTGCAGAAGAGCTCAGGGGCAATTCTGGTGCTAAATACTTGCTAATGCAGCAATCACGGTTTCCAAATATCTTACGAATCTACCTCCTCTGGGCCCAAAACACCTTTAATTTATCATTAAACCTGATGCTCTGGAACCAACACTCACTCAGATCTTTAGCACATTGTATCATTCCAGTATTTTTTTTCCCCAACAGAAAATCTTCCATTCACAGCACCGAATAAGGTACATTTATATACAGTGTGGTCTTTATGGTACTCAAATGTTGAATCCCTTATGGGAGAAAAGTGAAATACAAAATTAATTATTATTATTATAGTTGTTACAATACCCTATAAAGTAAATAAAATCATGCTGTTTTTATTCATTTAAATTATTTAAAAGTTAATACATATGATCTTTAAATGTTTAATGTTTGAGAGACTTCCATTTTATAGATATTTGATAAAATAATAGCATATAAGTAAAAAAAAAAATGTATAAAAGCATTAAGGTAAGGCCCAGAGTATAACTACATTCCAAATAATGATAGCAAAAAAGACAGGTTAGTAAGCACTCTATATACTCGAGTATAAACCGAGTTTTTCAGCCCTTTTTTAAGGCTAAAAAGGGCCCCCTCGGCTTTTACTCGAGTCACTCCCCCCCCTGTGTCTCTCTACCCCCCTTGTCTCTCTCCCCCCGTGTATCTCTAACCCCCCCTTTGTGTCTCTCGACCTCCCCTTTGTGTCTCTCTACCCCCTCCCTGTGTCTCTCTAACCCCCTCCCTGTGTCTCTCTAACCCCGTGTCTCTTTCCCTCCCCCTCCTCATCCTCAACCCCCCCTCATTATAACCCCCCCCTAATACTACCCCTCTAAATACCCCCCCTCTCCCCTCACTTACCTGCTCCGGCCTCCGCTCCTTCCTGGTCTTGATGTGGCGCGCAGGTGACGTCACATGCGCGACACATCATTAGCATATACCGGGTGCCGGCACTCGTTATATGCTAATGCCGTGACGTCTTTTACTTTTTCACTTGATTATTCACTATTTTCTCAGGAAAGTGTGTCCTTGTAAAAAATGTGCCTTTCATTACGTTGAATATGAGCATTCCAATTGGGCTAATATAACTTTTCTGTACATTTAAATGAAGGCATGTTCTATTCATCTCAAGTGGCTATGATGAGGTGAGAAGGGCTGTGATCTAAATTTTCCCACATAGAAAATAGTGCATAGTAAATACAGGGATGCATGTCTCAGCCTCCTGAGATGTTTAGTAAACAAAGTCTCCTCCCACCTCAGGAAGTTGATTTGCTGAAACCAAAATTGTAGAATTTACAGCACCATAATTGTATATAAGAGGTAAAACATGCAGCCTGTATTGCTTTATAATTTTCTATGCACTTGTAACCTATTTTAAAAGACCACTGTGATCAAACGTGTAAAATAGCCCCATATTGAAGAACTACACTTGAAAACATGTTTGTAGAAAGTCAAACAATATAGCCTTTAATATACTACCTTTTCTATGTAATTATGCTGCTGTGGAAATACCATTTTACTTTCCAGGATCTAGTTCCTGAGGTGGGAGGTGACTGTAACAGGAAGCTTTTATATGCGCAATGGAAATGCGATGTATACAACTGCCAGTGCTCTCATTAACTCTAATGGAATGCTCATTCATTTATAAATATACACACTAATTAGACAATAGCTACAAGAACCAGGCTTAGCAAAAAAATGGAAGTGAGTAGTAAAGTATAAATGCATATAAAGGGAAAATGTTAAAGGCTGTTCTTATTACTTTTTACTCTCTCCCAACATTTGCATAGTATTTAGTTTTATTATTAAGTACTACATAGAAAATCATTTTCCATAGTGATCCATTATATGGAGTTCTGAAAAAAATATACTTTAAATATAGGACTGGCATTTTAATGCACTGATACAGTTAAGGGTTAAATTATATTGGTCCAGATACATGTATCAGCATCCCATTCACCCCTGTGCAGCTTTCCTGATCCCCTCCCTCCCCTCTTTTATTCATCTCACTTTGCCCTTGGCCCTCTTAGCAGGCCTATCAGGGTACATATTCCACATATGCCACACCTCAGCTACCTAAGAGGAGAGGGATCCATATATATATATATATATATATATATATATATATATATATATATTTATTTATTCATACTAGCCCGTCAAAAATGATGGCATGATGGAGTTCTATATATTGTTCCCCCCTCTCCTTCCCCTCTGTCCCCCCTCTCCCTCCCTTGTGTCTCTCACCCCCTTGTGTCTCTCCCCCTGTGTCTCTCGCCCCCTCTGTGTCTCTCGCCCCCCCCTGTGTCTCTCACCCCCTCTCCATCCCCTGTGTGTGCCCCCTGTGTCTCCCCCCTCTACCTCCCCTGTGTCTATCCCACTCTCCTGTGTCTCTCACCCTCCCTCTCCCCTGTGTCTCTCCCCCCCCTGTGTCTCTCGCCCCCCCTGTGTCTCTAACCCCCTCTCCATCCCCTGTGTGTGCCCCCTGTGTCTCCCCCCTCTACCTCCCCTGTGTCTATCCCACTCTCCTGTGTCTCTCACCCTCCCTCTCCCCTGTGTCTCTCTCCCCCCCCTGTGTCTCTCTCCCCCTCTGTGTCTCTCTCCCCCTCTGTGTCTCTCTCCCCCTCTCCATCCCCTGTGTGTGCCCCCTGTGTCTCCCCCCTCTACCTCCCCTGTGTCTATCCCACTCTCCTGTGTCTCTCACCCTCCCTCTCCCCTGTGTCTCTTTTCCCCCCTCTCAATCCCCTGTGTCTTTTTCCCCCATATCCCTTCCCTTGTCTCTCCCCCTCTCCCTTCCCAGTGTCCCTTTCCCCCTCTCCCTCCACAGGAGTCTCTTCTCCCTCTCCTTCCCCTGTGTCTCTCACCTCCTGTGTCTCTCTCTGTCCATATTACATAGTAATTAAGGTTGAAAAAAGACTTTCAGTCCATATAGTTCCACCTTTTAAGATCTCCTCTAATCTGCAATATGAGAATTGGTTATTAATTAATTGTTAATTAGTTATTAATCAACTATTTATTTATTTATTTTAATTTGTAATTAATCCAGAGGAAGGCAAACAGAAAAATCCCAGTGAAGCTTAGCCAATCGTCTCAAAGGGGAAAAAAATGAATTCCTTCCTGACCCCAGATACTGGTGATCGGATTTCTCCCTGGATCAATACACTGTCTCTAATTATCCAGGACAACCATGAAATTCCCTTCTTAATTAGAAATAAATCCGGTCCCATTTTAAAGTAATACACTGTCACCACCTTCCTTGGTAGAGAATTCCACAGATTAACCACCCTTACTGTGAAGAATCCTTTTCTTTCTTTAAGGTGAGAGCTTTTTACTTCTAACCTCAAGGGGTGTCCTCTTGTCAGTTGAAAACCTCTTCGTACAAAAAGTTCCCTTGACAATTCTTTATACTTACCCTGGATGTATTTATATAATGTAATCATATCTCCTCTTGAACACATTTTTCTAGAGAAAATACGTTTCATTTGGTTAGTCTTTCTTCAAAACTTAGTCCCTCCATTCCCCTAATTAATTTTTTTGCCCTCCTCTGTACTTTTTCCAGCTCTAAAATGTCTTTTTTATGAAGTGGTGCCCAAAATTGTACTCCATATTCCAAATGAGGGCGTACTAGAGATTTGTATAGTGGCAGAATTATATTTGCTTCCCTTGCCTCTATACCCTTTCTAATACATGCTAATAGTTTATTTGCCTTTGCAGCTGCTGCTTGGCTTTGAGCACTGTTACCTAGGTGGTTGTCCACAAGTACTCCCAAATTCCTTTCAATATGTGATCCCCCTATATTTGCTCCATTAAGATTATAAATTGCATGGCTATTTTTCCTTCCCACATGCATAATTTTACATTTATTCGTATTAAGTCTCATCTCCCATTTAGATGCCCATTCCTCAATTTTATGTAAATCCCAATGGAGGGAAAGCACATCATTATCTGATTTAATTACCTTGCACAACTTTGTGTCATCAGTGAAAATGGAGACAATACTTTCCAGTCCCACCTCTTAGTCATTAATAAATATGTTAAAAAGGAGAGGACCTAATACTGAACCTGAGGAACCCCACTTACCACAATAGTCCAATTGGAGTATGTTCCATTTACAACAACACTTTGCTTCCTGTCTATTAGCCAGCTCTCAATCCCTGAGCAGATATTTACTGCAATTCCTGTATCCCTTATGTTTGCTCAATAGTCTCCCATGTGGCACTGTATCAAAAGCCTTTGCAAAATCCAAATAGACTACATCCACTGAGTTGCCTTAATCCAGGTTCCTACTAACCTCCTCATAGAAACTAATTAGATTTGTTTGACATGACCTATCCCTCATAAATCCATGTTGGCTCCTACTTATAATCCTGTTCAAATAGACATATTCTTGTATATTATCCCTTATTAACCCTTCTAAAAGCTTTCTCACAGAAGTGAGGCTCACTGGTCTATAATTCCCTGGATTTGCTCTTGCTCCCTTCTAAAATATAGATATGACATCTGCTTTTCTCCAGTCATCTGGTAGAGACCCTGTGTTGAGTGAATCTTGAAAAATTAAATATAATGGTTTGGCTATTATAGAACCCAGTTCCCTCAGTACCCTTCGATATATTCCATCAGGACCCGGGGCTTTATTAACATTTATTTTTTCCAACGTCTTTTGGATTTCTTCTTAAACAGTTATTTGTTGAAGGTAGTGTAGCCCCATTATGTTCCAGTGTTCCAACTACTGGCACCTCCCTTATGTATACCGAAGAAAAGTACCTATTTCGCTCATCAGTCTTTTCCTGGTCACTCATTTTCAGATTGTAATGTTCCTATAGCTTTCTTCCTCGCCTTCTTCCCATTAATACACTTAAAAAATATTTTGATGTTATGCTTACTCTCTTTTGCAATAAATGTTTCATTTTCTATTTTAGTCAGTCTAATAGCCCTTTTGCAAGCCTTGTTGATTTCCTTCTACTCCTGTAAAGCAATCTCTGTCCCCTCTTGTTTGTGTAATTTAAATGCCTGTTTTTTACTCTGCATTTTGATCTACCCTTTTAAAATTAAGAGTTTTCGTTAGCCCGTTAAAACTTAGTTTTTTAAATTCAAATTTCAAATGAGAATGTGCTGTCATCACTATTTCCCAGCGGTTGCCCTATTTCAACATTTGATACTAGATCAATATTATTTGTGATGACTAAATCTAAGATAGCTTCATTTCTAGTAGGCTCTTGTATAACCTGGGCCAGATAATGATCCCTGAGTGTACTCAAGAACCTGCTCCCCTTAGCTGAACTGCTGGTCTCATTTATCCAGTTTATTTGAGGGTAATTAGAATCTCACATTATTAGAACTTGCCCATGCGTAGCTGCATTTCCAATCTGTAACAATAATTGTATTTCCTCACTTTCAGCTATTTTTGGGGGTTTATAGCATACTCCTACTAATATTCTTTTAGAATTTGCTGCTCCGCTATTTAACTCTACCCACAAACATTCAGCTTTATCACTAGGTCCACCATAAATATCTTCTCTGACTATAGGCTTAAATTCAGGCTTAACATATAAACAAATCCATCCTCCTCTTTTACAATTTCCCCTGTCTTTTCTAAGTATGTTATAACCATCCAGATTAACAGTTCAGTCAGGAGATTCATCCCACCACATTTCAGTAATGCTGATTAAATCCCATTTTTCATTAATTGCCACCACTGAAACCGCAGGTAAGGGGGGACAGAGGGAGCATCTGGGGGGGCAGAAGGAGCGTCTGGGGGGTGCGGGGGAGGTATGAGACACAGGGGAGGTGGAGGTATGAGACACAGTGGAGGGGGAAGGAGACACAGGGGCTCATTGCAGCCCCTGTCACTTACGGGCCTCGCGCCGCGTGTGTGTGGGGGGGGGGGGGTTGATGTGGCATCAGTAGAAGCCCTGCAATAAGTGCCTACGGCGCTCATTGCAGCATGCGCAAGAGAGTTGTTGTCCCGCAACTGCCTCCCTCCCTTTGCAAGGGCCGCAGTTGCAGGCCTCGCTTCATGCGCAAAGCATGACGACAACTCACAGTGCCACAACTATATACAGTGGATATAAAAAGTCTACACACCCCTGTTAAAATGGCAGGTTTCTGTGCTGTAAAAAAATGAGACAAAGATAAATCATTTCAGAACTTTTTCCACCTTTAATGTGACCTATAAACTGTACAACTCAATTGAAAAACAAACTGAAATCTTTTAGGTAGAGGGAAGAGAAAATATAAAAATAAAATAATATGGTTGCATAAGTATGCACACCCTTAAACTAATACTTTGTGTAAGCACCTTTTTTATTACAGCACTCAGTCTTTTTGGGTATGAGTCTATCAGCATGGCACATTTTGACTTGGCAAGATTTGCCCACTCTTCTTTGCAAAAACACTCCAAATCTGTCAGATTGCGAGGGCATGTCCTGTGCCCAGCCCTCTTTAGATCACCTTACAGATTTTCAATCGGATTCAGGTCTGGGCTCTGGCTGGGCCATTCCAAACCTTTAATCTTCTTCTGGTGAAGCCATTCCTTTGTTGATTTGGATGTATGCTTTGGGTCGTTGTCATGCTGAAAGATGAAGTTCCTCTTCATGTTCAGCTTTCTAGAAGAAGCCTGAAGGTTTTGTGCCAATATTGACTGGTATTTGGAACTGTTCATAATTCCCTCTATCTTAACTAAGGCCCCAGTTCCATCTGAAGAAAACAGCCACCACCATGCTTCACTGTGGGTATGGTGTTTTGGTAATGTGCAGTTTTGTTTTTGCGCCAAACATATCTTTTGAAATTATGGCCAAAAAGTTCAACCTTGGTTTCATCAGACTATAACACCTTTTCCCACATGCTTTTTGGAGACTTCAGATGTGTTTTTGCAAAATGTAGCCTGGCTTGGATGTTTTTCTTTGTAAGAAAAGGCTTTCATCTTGCCACTCTACCCAATAGCCCAGACATATGAATAATATTAGAGATTGTGGTAACATGTACCACACAGCCAGTACTTGCCAGATATTCCTGCAGCTCCTTTAATGTTGCTGTAGGCCTCTTGGTAGCCTCCCAGACCAGTTTTCTTCTCGTCTTTTCATCAATTTTGGAGGGAGCTCCAGTTCTTGGTAATGTCGTGCCATATTTTCTGTGGTGTTCCATGGTATATCTAATGCCTTGGAAATTCTTTTGTACCCTTCTCCTGACTGATACCTTTTAACATTGAGATCCCTCCAATGCTTTGGAAGCTCTCTGTGGACCATGGCTTTTGCTGTGGGATGCGACTAAGACAATTTCAGAAAAGACCAACAAGCAGCTGAACTTTATTTGGGGTTAATCAGACTCACTTTAAATGATGGCAGGTGTATGCTGACTCCTATTTAACACGATTTGGAATGTGATTTCTTAATTCTGAACACAGCTACATCCCCATTTATAAGAGGGTGTGCAGACTTATGCAACCACATTATTTTTACTTATCTTTCCTCCACCTAAAAGATTTCAGTTTGTTTTTCAATTGAGTTGCACAGTTTATAGGTCACATTAAAGGTGGAAAAAGTTCTGAAATGATTTATCTTTGTCTAATTTTTTTTACAGCACAGAAACCTGACATTTTAACAGGGGTGTGTAGACTTTTTATTTCCACTGTATGTGATATATATACCCATATAGATATGTATTTTGCAAATATATCAGTAGACATTCACTGATTCTCAAACTTGATACATCTGGAAGAGGGTATTTGAAATGGTGGTAGTGAGTTTTTCTCTTTAAAAACAAAAGTCACAGTGCAAAATAAAGTACTCTGAATATATAAATGCCCTGTTCAATTGTCCCTGCCTCCGGTGTGCAGTAATAGAACTGTATGAGTCATGAATTTCAGCCAATGACATGACATATTGCTCTATTGTCACTTAAACATGTTTTCCTTGGCATTTTTGTTTTCTTACAGAAATTATTATTCTTTATTTTTTACTTCAAATACAGTATGTTCTTTTGATGAAACATTTTTGAGACCAGTGTCCCTTTTACGTTCTCAAGGCTTGGAATACATTGTCTTTTAACTGGTCAAACATTAGGAATAAAAAAGGCTGTACTTTTTTTAATACCAAGCAGCAAGCTCCATTCGGGTAGTATACTTATTTACTCTGAAAATATTTATTAAAACTAAACTTCTTTATGCAGAATATGCAGGACAGCTTAATTAACAACTAAAATTTCTGCAGAAATAAAATGACTTCACTTACAGGACCTCTGCACATTCCACATGTAGCATTGGCTATAAATCTACCTGCCGTGCTGTCTTAGACATATTCTGTCATCCATCCGGCTGGTGGAGGTTCTCTGGGTGGCGCGGGCATTGGTTGTCATTTTTATTGTCCTATACATCATATTTATTAGACTAGGCACCAGCTGTACCTGACCTTGAATTATCTGTGTTTTTCACAAAGATGTGAATTCTTTCTTCAAGGCAAATTAAGGAAGACCCCCCTGGATGAACCAACAGAAGACACTGACTCTTTTAAAAACACAGTCTATACAAAAACATGCATAAAATTAATTCTGCATAGGGGGAGAAAGAATTTGATTTAACTGATATAATAAAACATTGTTTTGTTTTAGATTGTTTTTTATAATTTCCCCCTATGTCTATCTATTCCTTTTCTTATATATATATGTTACTTCTAGACATTACAAACACATTGACAGGCTCTTCACATTATTTTAGCCTCTGCAACTAACAGCTACTTCAGTTTCTGTAAACCACACTTGTGATATTTGACTTTTTTCTTTAGTGACTGTATAATTCAGCTGACATCATATTTAGGAGTATTCTTATTCCTATTATTTAATTATCCTCTGTTTGTAATGTACCAACATAGAGCCTCATTCAATTCCGTATATACAAGGATACCACCAAGGCATCTCTGTGGCATGTAAACTATTAACTCCTTAAATCTGAGCAATGTGATTGGTCTAAATATTTCAAAGATCATATTGAGCATGGTGACAACTATAAACCCATTCTGATTGGCTGAAATATGATTCACATTTATTTCAGCGAATCAGAATGCTCAAAAACTATATTTAAGCCACAGAAAGCACAGCAATGGCCATTTGCAATGTGGGAACCCTCCTAGGAGGAGCTCTATTAGTTTAGTTCTTTTTGGAGCAGAGTTTAGATGCTGCGCAAATTCTTGATGACCTCAGCGGCAGGGTTTAATAGTTTAGATGCTGCCATAGGACCCCTGGAGCATTGGGGTTAATTTTGGGTGCTATAGTTTCCAATAGGGACCCCCATGGTGGGAGTTAACTTTTAGTTGCAATAGGGGTCCTTTAAAGACCCATGTTGCATGGAGTTATCATTTTAGATTCCTTGGGGTTTCAATGAAGAATACGGAGTTAGAGTGAGAAGAGATTGGAGTAGGACTTACAGAAACATTTCTGCTTTTGAGCTTTCAAAGATGGAGGAGATTTGAGTGAGTGGAGGATGGAGAGGATGTCATGGAAGATTGGGAGAGCAGTGAGATATTTATGTTATTTTCATGCTATAGAGTAAAATAGCAATGAAATGGTTAACCCCATGTTTGCTGTAGTCTATCTTCCTCTGTAGCAGTTTCATTTTATACCTGATCATTCATATAGAAGAATTACATGACTGGGAGAGCACCCATGTTGTAAACCATGACAAACTCATACATTGTATTTTTTCATTCTTTGACTATTAAGCTTATAGTTTGTCAATGTTTGAAGTATTACAGCTTCTAGACACTGCTTACAAAGAATGAGGTATCTAAGCTTCTATCTTCCTCATGCTCAGTAACACGAACATTGTATTCAGCTACATGATCTCTTCCTCAACCTTAATATTCGCAAAATATAAAATTAGAAGTCTTTGGACTATTTCTACAGGGAATTGTCTTAATATTCCTTTTGTTATTCAACTTTTATTATTTACCGACTGAATCACTACATTTGTAATAATTGAAAAGAAAAAAGCCATTCACTGTTAATTTGTCCTCTACAGGAATATAAAACTCTAACCTATCGCTCTGACATTGACAACTCGTACACCTTACAGATATCAACTGTCCTTCTGGCTTAGATCCTCATTCAATTTGAAAGCTGCATCTCGCGGTATATAGGCCGTATATCTGCGTGCCTGCTGTCAGCTCTCAGTCTGCTAAGATTCCGGCGCTATTGAACAAGGGTGCAATTTACGGCCCGAAGCCTCAAGACCCTAACCCCACCGGCACCCGCAAGCTGTTAATGGGCTGGAATAAAAGCGCTCTGCAGATACAATCCAATCATGTTATAACGTAGTCCGATGCAGGCCTCTCAGCCAATAGAAAGTTGTTTAGCCAAAGATGATTGAAAGTTGCGATCCACATGCCCATGCATTGAATGTGTTGTAGATTCTGACAAAGTAGCCCGCAGGTCCTGGAGTTGGTAGTTTGAGCAGAGTGAAAGAGAGTAGGAGAGTTTCCACAGCAGTATATTGCGGTTTTGTTATTTTATATTCATCTATTTACAATTTTACACTTAATCTTTGATTACACATATTTACAGATTACACATAATACCAATACACATAAATTAAATTACACACATAGATACACATAGAGCTAGGTTGCTCCATACACACCACCCTTTCCCATACCACACACCACATCCCCCAATTAATACACATAATACACTTTTTTGTTTTCATCTTATATATACAGTAACACTTATTTTTATTTATTGTTATATTCTATTTTGGATTGCAATGGAAGGAGGAGAGAGGAGGGGAGAGGAGTGGAGAGGCGGAGGAGGAGAAGAGGAGAGGTGAGGAGGACAGAGAGGAGAGAGAAGTGGCCCTGGAGGGGATAGGGGACTGGAGGAGGTGGGTGGTGGCAGGGGGTCCATAGAAATAGGCACATCTAGTCCAAGGACATAGGGGGAGGGGCCTGATCCCAGGGGTAGTTCGCGGGAGGGATGGGCCTCAGGGCAGGGCCCTGAACTACACTCACCAGAAGAATGTGGTCCTCCTTGGTGCCATGCAGGAAAGACCGACTGTCCGTGCACCTTGTGGGGGGGGGGGGGGGAGTTAGGCCTGGCCCTAGGGCCAAGGCGTGGAAGGAGGAAGATATCATACACACCAACATGCCACCACATGTACATCACACACATGTACATGATGACCAACAAGGACACTGACATGTCAGCTCTATGGAATAAAAAAGCGATAGATGGATGCATCATTAAATCCATGAAGCTGACAAATAACTGCAATTCATGGGCACAACAACAGTAATTAACTAATAAAGAGTCCATGAATTGGTGTGCCCACTGCAGCGTATGCATTTACAGAGCACAGAGGGAATCAAGATAGTGTTAGGAGCCAAAAACAATCAAGAACCAAAGAGTAGATCACATCTAGCAAATAATAGCTACTCACAGTTGCAATTAAGTGAATCATCCAGGTACAAACCTAGATGTCAGATAGTTAGGAATGAACACAAAACAATGTATTAGTCATCATACTAATAACATATACCTTCATTTTCTCTCTTTCAGCATCAAGAAGGTCTAGGTCCAGTGGTGAGCCAGAGGCGCCCAGCAGGAACCGGCGCTGGGGGGGGGGGAGAAGTAGACCTGAGGGCCCTGTTTCAGAGGAGGAGGATGTCTTCTGGGCAGTGGGGTCACCAGCAGGACCAGCAGCCGCACCAGCAGCATTTGACTCCACTGTCCCTATCCTCCAGAGACTCAGCATCTCAGCAGGGGTCCCCTACTGGAGTGACCAGCGGGGCTTGACCCCATCTCCTCCTACCCTAACCAGTGCGGCAAAATGTCAACCACCTCCAGGCCCAGCAACACTACTCGCACGGATCGAGGCTCCAGCTGGGCCCCAGACACTTCGCCACTGGTCCATCACAAACACCACCGCCACCCCCTCACCCAGCATTAGCCCATGGACCTCCATCCCCACCACCAAGCCAGGCTGCGTAGGCGAAGATGCTGGCCATCATGCACCAGCAAATGGAGTGTCTTCGGAGTATCCAGGCCAGCATCTTCACCAATCATGCGCAGCCTGGCCAGGCGCAATAGGAAGGAGATGAGGCGCCATCTTATGACAGAATCTTACCATGCTGGGCTGCACAAGATGGGGCAGAGCAGAGTGAATTTCAAAACATAAACATAGACACCTTGCGAAACGCTCTGGTCCCTAGTTTTGCTTTCCCCACCCCGGAGGCCTCCCCCGCACACCCGCAGCCTGGCCGCTCCTCCTCTCCCCCCATGCTTCTGCCAAGGCCACCAGCACCACCACTGCTCATGCCGCTGCCTTATGGGGGGATGCCTCCCCCTGCCCCCCCACCACCAAGGAGACGGCAGCCACGTATGAGGGATTGGGGACCTGATGCTAGGCAGAGGAGGATGTAGGGGCTGCACATATGTTTTGTGCCTTCTCAACAGCACAGTGGCAATCTATATAGCTGATAGGTGTGATATCAATGTTGATTAATAATATCATATGACAAAGGTGATAGTACACCTTGTCCATTGACGCTGGTCACAGCTAAGCATTTATTGTGAGGCGACACATCATTATTAATGGTCATGGCCAGTGAGTTCTCCAGAGAACTAGCTAATAGTTAGTTATGCTTGCAGATGGGAATGAGGTGAGTTGGTATATTGTTACAGTATTTAGCACTGTACTGTACAAGCATGTTTTATTATTTTTTATCCTCCTCCACCTTTTTCTCTTTTTGGACCACTTTTTTCAGAATTGTGTTTTGGAAACACACTGTATGTGTGAAACTGGATTGGATTATACAGTCCAGGGGTTTAAGCATCTGTTTCATTGAGCAGATGTAGATAAGATGTAAGTGCTATGCACATTAATAATTTCTTTAATTAAATGGAGTGATTTTTGATGATCCTTTTATTCATAAGATTACAATTGCAGTGGTGTAGTAACCACATATGACCCTGGTAGGTGGTACGCATCATGCTTATTCTAGACTATGACATTAGCCCCATTAGGTATCCCCTTTTCTCCAAAAACAAGCCTATTGCCCTCCCGGGATCTGCCCACACCACACCCATGATATTAATGCACAGTCTTGTACATTCCTGATTGTGTTCTGTGTATGAAATAAACCTTTGTTATACTGTTGTCACTGTTTTCAATGGTTGGGGTTTTGGGACATCCACATACATCACATTTGTGTCACATTACAATATCTGTAAACTAATGAGCCCTAGTTACTATACAATAGGTTAATACATATCATATCACATATATAGTTGTGAGCGTATGGGTCGTTGCTCACGCTTGCGGGCTCGCGTAGCGAGCCCGCGGGCCTCGCGAAGCGAGGGCCGCAACTCGCGAAGCGAGCCGCGGGCCTCGCGTCGCGCGCCGCGGGCCTCGCGTAGCGAGCCGCGGGCCTCGCGTAGCGAGGTCACTGGGCAAGGGCCTCAGTTGCTGGCATGGAGCGCCGAAGGCGCTCCATGTCAGCAACTGAGGCCCCTCGCGAAGCGAGGGCCTCAGTTGCTGGCAAGGTCACTGGGCAAGGGCCTCAGTTGCTGGCATGGAGCGCCGAAGGCGCTCCATGCCAGCAACTGAGGCCCCTCGCGAAGCGAGGGACTCAGTTGCTGGCGAGGTCACTGGGCAAGGGCCTCAAACCCTCGCAAACTTCACGTCGCTACTCAAAAAACACGACACACAAATTACGACACTCGCTAAATTTTACGAGGAACGCAAACAACGTACGAAACACGTTACCACACATTACGACCTCGCAAACATCGGACGCAACACGCCGACATACAAACATTTAAAACACAATACATACACACAGCACATACATAAAAACCTTACCTACACCAAGAGGGAGCACCCAGGACCTCAAAAATGCAACTTACACCTCGATTTTACTCGAAATAAAACAGTTTAGAGACTAAAAAAAAATCTAAGCGAGAGAAAAAATGGCCGCCGAACAAAACGAAAACGAGGCTACAGCACTCTAAACTCGCAAAACACCACAAAACACCTACGGATATTCCGATACAGACCTATACCACACATTACTCGCCATTTTACGCCAATGCGGAAGTACATGACTACGCTAACGGTTTGGTCTCGCGCACTCACAGTGTTACACTGCACACATTCAGCATGCTTACACAGCAGCTCCACACCACTAATGCTGCAGCAACATCAACACAGATTGCCAGCTGTTCATCACAATGCTTCAAAATAGGTACACTATATTCATTTACTAATTTAGCTACCTTACAATTTCATTGCCGTCATTTTTTGACGGGCAATTCGCTAGTTAATAATAATAATAATAATAATAAAATATCATAAGATATCATATAATATTAATAAATATATATATATATATATATATATATATATATATATATAATGGGTTAATACACATGCAAAGTTCAATTTGTGATACTGTGGAGTAGCAACATTCACCTGAAGGCCTGATAAGAATATGGTAAAAATGTCAATTGATTGATAGCAAAACACTAAATGGGAGGTCACCAAATGAAAAGGGGTATATTTCTTGCCACATGGTCACCAGCAATGGCGTGGAACTTCTGAGGATGGGCGTAGCGGAGATTATCCTTAATGGAGGGTAGTTGGTTGTTGATCCACGTGCCTCTGGACAGCCTCCATGTGTTTTTGTGGCCCATTCCTGATGGGTTAGATTAAATTAGTGTGGTGTATGTTCCCCTGCTCCCCTTCTGGATTACTAACTGGTGGTGGTGGTGAAGGGGCTTGTGTACCGTAATGAAGCTGTGAGCTATACCATGTAGGGCTACTGTAGGGGAGCAGGTCATAGCAGAGAGGTCAGACAAATCACAGTCCACTGGAGAAGGAACTGGCAACCCACTCCAGTAGGTTTTCCTTGTAAACCTTGTGGATATGCACAGAGACATAAGTAATTGTTCTGCAGTCCATAGGGTCACAGAGAGTCGGCCACAACATAGGGACTGAACAACCAAATCTAAAATGTTCCCCTGCTAGTTGATATGTGTAATGTGGCGGGGTAATTTGGCCACTATTTGTTTTCCCAATGTAGATGTGATGAGTGAGATGTATATCAGATGATCTTTGTATTTTTAGGGTCCACATAAGAGCTTCTGTGAGTGATAAAGGGTTATTTGTGTTGCAATTTAATCAGGTAGTGTCTCTTTAATAGCTTTCAGCATTTTGCAGCATGACTTTTCATATTGGCATATGCATGAACATTACAACCTATGAAAAAAGTAACGGCAAGTAATTGTAATGCCTTCCATTGCTTTGCCCATATCTTAAAGTCCATTGGTCGGTTTTTATTGTTTTTTGCAGTGTGATAAACTAGTCTGTAAACCCTTTGCGGGTCCTATTTGGAACCCGTAAGATTTTGGTTGGGCTTTACTGCGTTTGTGGTCTTGAGGGATTTTAGCAATTGAATAGCGAATAGCGATTTTAGAGAGCGTAACTCTTGCGGACGTGAATTATCAAAAGTTTAGATGGGCTGTAAGTTGTGATTTTTTAACAACCGCAAGGATTTCAAGCCCGTAAGACGGAGGTCATTTGCGGCTCGCCAAAAAACGCCAATTTAATAACAAAATAACTTACAGCCTCCATTACGGGCTTCAGTAACTTACAATTGCTCAATTGAATGACTAGTGTTCACCATGATGCACAGCTACCTTATTCAGCCTGCTAGCTATTATGCATCTCCCCCATTCCTGCTGCATCACTCTCCCAACAACCACTTCTTTTGCATCAACATTTTTAAAGTTTTCTGTTTAGTCTCATGTACTTAATTAATAATTATTTTATCCATTATTAAAATATTGGCACTTTATTAATAAAGGTTAATAATATGCATATTGGCATAGTTTTATACTCTACATACCATTGTAGCTTCCATATGTAATCCCCTTGGTTGTAACCAAACAATATTCATTCATGATCTGGAATTTATATATATACTAGCGACTTGCCCGTCAAAAAATTACGGCAATGAGATGTGTATGTTTGGAAAATTGTTTAATTATTAATATCCGTATTTGACATTTCAGGAACCATTTCTAAAAAATGACGGTCAATAAAAGAAAGTGTTGAAATGCTGTTTGTCACACAATGTGAGTGTACTGTGTGCCTCAAGTAACTAAATACCTCAAAAAGCAGAAATCTACATGACAAAATAAAAACTCAAATCATCAAAAATAAAAAATGTACATTACAGAACCAAAAAAAGAAACCTAAGTGACCAAAAATAAAAAAAGTAACATTACAGAAACTAAAAAAATACCTTACAACCTCCCGTCACTACAATTTTTTAAAAAAAATTACACACCTGAAAAAGAAATACATCTAATACATACATATAATACAATACAACACAATTAAATAAACTAAAATACAACACAATTAAATAAACTAAAATACAACACAATTAAATAAACTAAAATACAACCCTATGTAATATACATGCCACGATATAATGTAATATACATCCCACTATGTAATATACAATACTATCTAACAATACATCCCCCTATCTATGTAATATACAATACATGCTATATATATATATATATATATATATATATATATATATATATATATTTATATATATTTATATATATATATATATATATATATAGATATAGATATAGATATATATATATATATCCAGGGAGTGCAGAATTATTAGGCAAGTTGTATTTTTGAGGATTAATTTTATTATTGAACAACAACCATGTTCTCAATGAACCCAAAAAACTCATTAATATCAAAGCTGAATATTTTTGGAAGTAGTTTTTAGTTTGTTTTTAGTTTTAGCTATTTTAGGGGGATATCTGTGTGTCCAGGTGACTATTACTGTGCATAATTATTAGGCAACTTAACAAAAAACAAATATATACCCATTTCAATTATTTATTTTTACCAGTGAAACCAATATAACATCTCAACATTCACAAATATACATTTCTGACATTCAAAAACAAATCAAAAACAAATCAGTGACCAATATAGCCACCTTTCTTTGCAAGGACACTCAAAAGCCTGCCATCCATGGATTCTGTCAGTGTTTTGATCTGTTCACCATCAACATTGCGTGCAGCAGCAACCACAGCCTCCCAGACACTGTTCAGAAAGGTGTACTGTTTTCCCTCCTTGTAAATCTCACATTTGATGATGGACCACAGGTTCTCAATGGGGTTCAGATCAGGTGAACAAGGAGGCCATGTCATTAGATTTTCTTCTTTTATACCCTTTCTGGCCAGCCACGCTGTGGAGTACTTGGACGCGTGTGATGGAGCATTGTCCTGCATGAAAATCATGTTTTTCTTGAAGGATGCAGACTTCTTCCTGTACCACTGCTTGAAGAAGGTGTCTTCCAGGAACTGGCAGTAGGACTGGGAGTTGAGCTTGACTCCATCCTAAACCCGAAAAGGCCCCACAAGCTCATCTTTGATGATACCAGCCCAAACCAGTACTCCACCTCCACCTTGCTGGCGTCTGAGTCGGACTGGAGCTCTCTGCCCTTTACCAATCCAGCCACGGGCCCATCCATCTGGCCCATCAAGACTCACTCTCATTTCATCAGTCCATAAAACCTTAGAAAAATCAGTCTTGAGATATTTCTAGGCCCACTCTTGACATTTCAGCTTGTGTGTCTTGTTCAGTGGTGGTCGTCTTTTAGCCTTTCTTACCTTGGCCATGTCTCTGAGTATTGCACACCTTGCGCTTTTGGGCACTCCAGTGATGTTGCAGCTCTGAAATATGGCCAAACTGGTGGCAAGTGGCATCGTGGCAGCTGCACGCTTGACTTTTCTCAGTTCATGGGCAGTTATTTTGCGCCTTGGTTTTTCCACACGCTTCTTGCGACCCTGTTGACTATTTTGAATGAACCGCTTGATTGTTCGATGATCACGCTTCAGAAACTTTGCAATTTTAAGAGTGCTGCATCCCTCTGCAAGATATCTCACTATTTTTGACTTTTCTGAGCCTGTCAAGTCCTTCTTTTGGCCCATTTTGGCAAAGGAAAGGAAGTTGCCTAATAATTATGCACACCTGATATAGGGTGTTGATGTCTTAGACCACACCCCTTCTCATTACAGAGATGCACATCACCTAATATGCTTAATTGGTAGTAGGCTTTCGAGCCTATACAGCTTGGAGTAAGACAACATGCATAAAGAGGATGATGTGGTCAAAATACTCATTTGCCTAATAATTCTGCACTCCCTGTATGTATAATATATATATATCTACCCTAATTGTAAGCTACAATGAAATAATTAAGGCCACTTACCTTTGAGATGTTTCTTCAGATCAGCAACCTACCATAAAAAAAGATTCCAAAAATTAATACAACACATTTACATGAAATACCTTAACATTCTAAACATTGTAAACATTCTAAATATTCCAAATATTCTAAATATTATACTCACCTGTGCAGCATGTCCCATCCTCCATGTTCCATCCGCCATGTTCCGTCGGCCATCTTTACTCCTGTCAAAAAAATTACATTAGTAAACATAAAGCAAAGTAAAATAAACACAATCTACATTATACTTACCTTTCCGCCTTGTTTCCGGCCTCCTCTTCTTCTACTGAAGCATCCACGCCTTTAAAAAAAAAAAAAAAAACGACACACATCCGCCCTTGCGGATGTCTCTGACGCTAATGACCTCCCTTTGGAGTGTTCCAGAGTAAAATTGGCAATGGCGGCTTCTGATTGGCTGAAAAGGCTGTCTATCAAATTCAGCCAATGAGAAGACCCCATTTGTGAACCAATGAAAAAAGTATACACCCCAAAATACAACGCTGATTGGATAACACACCTTTCAATCTTTATTTGAACAAATCCTAAGGCTTTATTGCCATTAGCCAATCACAATAGAATATACCCCCACGTACTGATTGGTGAAGACATCTGCGCCTTCCCATTGGCTGTAATATTGATTGATTTTAACAGTAGCCAATGAGAATGTGCAAATCCTTCACCAATCAGTACGTGAGGGTGTATTCCATTGTGATTGGCTATGGTCAGTGCAACCAATCAGAATGCGCAGAGGCTCCAACCAATCACCCTGTGGGGGTGTATTCCATTGTGATTGGCTGAAGGCATCTGCGCCTTGTGATTGGTTTAAATAAAGATTGATAGGTGCATTATCCAATCAGGATTTTAGGGTGTATCCCTTTCTGATTGACTCACACATTGGCGCCTCCTGATTGGTTGAAAACGCTGCCTATCAAATTCACCCAATCAGAAGGCGCCATTGCTTATTTTCTTCCGGAAAATTCTCCTGGAGCCTCATTAGCGTCGGGGATGGATGTAAGAGATTATATATATATATATATATATATATATATATATATATATATATATATATATATTTATTTATTTATTTTTTTTACAGGGCGTGGCAGAAGAGGATCCGGAGGAGGCCGGAGACATCGCGGGTAGGTAAGTATAATGTAGATTATGTTTATTTTATATTGATGTATGTGTATTAATGTTGTGTTTTTTTTTTAACAGGTGCCGTGCCGGAGAAGGATTAAAAGAATGCCGGACGGGACATGGCGGAAAGGTGAGTAGAATATTTAGAATATATAGAATGTATATAATGTATAGAATGTCTGGAATGTATAGAATGTCTATAATGTTTCTTTTATTAGTGTAAACGTGTTGCACTAATTTTTTGTAATTTGTTTTCGTAGGTGGCTGATCGCAATGGAAATCTGCAAAGGTAAGTGGTCTTAATTTTTTTTTTTTAGCTTTGATTTAGATTTGTTAATATATAGATAACCTTTATTGTATGTTAGCTAGGGGTTTTATATAGATAGCATAGGATGTATTGTATATTAAATTGTGTTACTTAGATAGATTGGGTATGTATAATTATATAGATAGGATGTATATTAGATTATGGTATTTATTTAGATAGATTGTGTAATGTATATTAGATAGTGGTGTATTGTATTGTAATTGCATGTATTTGTATTGTATGTATTTCCTTTTCAGGTGTGTATTTTTTTTTTCTGTAGTGAGGGCGGGGTTGTAATGTTTTTTTTTTTTCTGTAATGTTCCTTTTTTGTGACTTAGGTTTTTTTTTCTTTTGTGTAGTGTAGTTAATTTTTTTGTGAGTTAGTTTTTATTTCATGTAATGTAGATTTTTTGTGTGACTTTAGGCTTTTTTATTTTCTGTAATTAGAGTGTTGGGGGTTAATAGGGGGTAGGTAGTGTAGATGTTAATAGGTTAGTGTAGAGGGTGTTTAGTTGATCTGTAATGTTTTATTGGGGGGGTCTAGTGCAGTATAGTGTTAATACTTAGTGTCATGATGATCCTTGAGGATCATCATGGCACTTATGTGGTTAATGTAGTGTTGTAACAGGCCCATAGTGGTGTTAATATACCCTTATGGGACTGATGGTGTTAAATAGAGGCTTATGGGGGTCTGTATTGCCCCCCATAAGTGACAGGGTTAATGAAGGGCTTATGGAGGTCTCTATCGAACTCCAGGAGTCACAGGGTTAATGAGGGTTTTATGGGGGTCTGTATTGACCCCCATGATTGACAGGGTGACAGTGTATTTTTTTTTCTTTTACAACGGGTCCTTTAAGGACCTTAACGGTCCTTTAAGCACCTGTAATGCAGGGATTTTGAATTTCGATTGCAGCGGGGGTCCCTGATCGCGTGCAATCGGGACCCCCACTGCGATGGTTAATGTGGGGTTAATGCAGGGCTCGGAGCATATCTCAGATCACCTGCAGTTAATCCGGGTTTCCGATCTTATCTCGGATCCCTTCTTGGGTAAGTTGTAGGTGGCTGAGCGGTCCTGGGTCTTTGAGCCTCGTTTTCATTTTTTTTCGGCGGCCATTTTTTCTCTTGCTTAGGGGATTTTCGTGTGTTTGAACTCGGGAATTTGGACTTCAATGGAGGTGTAACTTCACTTTCAGAAGTCCTGGATGCCCCCCCCCCTGCTATGGGTAAGCTTTGTATGTTGTTTTTGTGGGTATTTGGTGTGTTTTCACTGTTTGTAGTGGCGCACGGGTCGGCCGCTATAGTGGGATTCTTAGTGCGTGTCGGTGTCTCTTATGTTAAGGTTGCCTCATTCCCTAAGTGTTTTGCGAGGACCCGCATTTGCGGAAGCGAGGGCCTCAGTTGCTGCCAGCAACTGAGGCCCTCGTCCGCGATGTGTGTGTAACCGGTGTGAGGTGCCTTTGAGATTTTTTTTTGTTTAAAAGTCGTGTGTGTGTGTGTTAACACAGCCGACGTTGGAGCCTCCACCTCCGCAAATGCGGACCCTCGCTTTGCGAGGATCCGCATTTGCGGGGACGTTGGGATGCTCCACCACCGCAAATGCGCTTGCGCGAGCCTGCAAGCGTTAGCAGCAACTTGCATGCTCACAACTATATATGCGATACCTAAAAGTTGAATTTACACAATTATAGTTTAAATAAATAATTTCTAAAGAAGTTTTTTTTTCTTGAAGTTTCATTTCAAATTCTTCCTGTTGTACATGGGGGGGGGGGGGATTATGTGATCCCCTGCTGATTTTGAGCGTTTGTCCACTGACAAAGAAATGATCAGTCTATAATTTTAATGGTAGGTGTATTTTAACAGTGAGAGACAGAATAACAAAACAGAAAAGAAAATCGCATTGTCAAAACAGCTATAAATTGATTTACAGGTCAATGAGGGAAATATGTATTTGACCCATATGACTTAGTACTTGGTGGCAAAACCCTTTTTGGCAATCACAGAGGTCAGATTTTTGTTGTTGCTGGCCACAAGGTTTGCACACATCTCAGGAGGGATTTTGTCCCACTCCTCTTTGTAGATCCTCTCCAAGTCATTAAGGTTTTGAGGCTGATGTTTGGCAACTCAAAGCTTCACCTCCCTCCACAGATTTTCTATGGAATTATGGTCTGGAGACTGGCTAGGCCACTCCAGGACCTTAATGTGCTTCTTCTTGAGCTTCTCCTTTGTTGCCTTGGCTGTGTGTTTTGGGTCATTGTCATGCTGGGATACCCATCCATGAACCATTTTAATGCCCTGGCTGAGGGAAGGAGGTTTTCACCCAAGATTTGATGGTACATAACCCCGTTGATGCAGTGCAGTTGTCCTGTCTCCTTATCAGAAAAACACCCCAAAGCATAATGTTTCCACCTCCATGTTTGACGGTGGAGAGGTGTTCTTGGGGTCATAGGCAGCATTCAGTTGAGTTGATGCCAAAGAGCTCGGTTTGGTCTCATCTGGCTTCAACACTTTCACCCAGTTCCCATCTGAATCATTCAGATGTTCATTGGCAAACTTCAGATGGGCCTGTACGTGTGCTTTCTCAAGCAGCGGGCTCTGCAGGATTTCAGTCCTTCACAGCATAGTGTGTTACCAATTGTTTTCTTGAAGAGTATGGTCCCAGCTGCCTTGAGATCATTTACAAGATCCTCCCGTGTAGTTCTGGGCTGATTCGTCACCATTCTCATGATCATTGAAACTCCACGAGGTGAGATAATGCAGGAAGCATCAGACTGAGGGAGACCGGCAGTTATTTTGTGTTTCTTCAATTTGCCAATAATCGCACCAGCTGTTGTCACCTTCTCACCAAGCTGCTTGGCGATGGTCTTGTAGTCCATTCCAGCCTTGTGTAGGTCTACAATTTTGTCCCTGACATCCTTGGACAGCTCTTTGGTCTTGGCCATGGTGGAGAGTTCGGAATCTGATTGATTGATTGCTTTTGTAGACAGGTGTCTTTTATACAGGTAACAAGCTGCGATTAGGAGCACTCCCTTTAATAGAGTGCTCCTAATCTCAGCTCATTACCTGTATAAAAGACACTTGGGAGCCAGAAATCTTACTGTTTGATAAGGGATCAAATACTTATTTTCCTCACTTACCTGCAAATCAATTAATAACCTTTTTATCATGTGTTTTTCTTGGGATTTTTTTGTTATTCTGTCTCTCACTGTTAAAATACACCTACCATTACAATTATAGACTGATCATTTGTTTGTCAGTGGAACAACATTCAGCCTCCCCCCCCCCCCCCGTGTACCCAGGTGTGTTTTACATACCACATAAAAATGGTACTTCCACACCTAATTTGTTATAGTTTTTTTTAAGATAATCTGTATTACTTATTAACATCAACAATGAATAAAAACAAAATCCCAATTAAGAATTAATGTCAATATATTGCTGTAATTCTTACTGATGGAGTAGATGAAAAAAAACTGTAATTTGTAAAAAAACTTCACAAGTTTTGGAAATAGATAATAAACGAAAAGCATAGGCAGCTATGTAAGCCACATGCATAAAATATTTTTAGATAAATTAAAATATTTTGTTTAGGTCATGGGTGCTGACTAGTGATGTTGCGAACATCAAATTTTCGGTTCGCGAACAGCGGACGCGAACTTTCATCAAATGTTCGCGAACAGGCGAACCCGGCAAACTGCCATAGACTTCAATGGGCAGGCGAATTTCAAAACCCACAGGGACTCTTTCTGGCCACAATAGTGATGGGAAAGTTGTTTCAAGGGGACTAACACCTTGACTGTGGCATGCCGGAGGGGGATCCATGGCAAAACTCCCACAGAAAATTACATAGTTGATGCAGAGTCTGGTTTTAAGCCATAAATCACCTAACATTCCTAAATTGTTTGGAATAACATGCTTTAAAACATCAGGTATGATGTTGTATCGATCAGGTAGTGTAAGGGTTACACCCGCTTCACAGTAACAGACCAAACTCCCCGTTTAACGCACCGCAAACAGTCCATTTGCACAACCGCAAACTCCCCATTTGTACAAGGTTGGATACCAAGCTAGCCATGTCCCGTTCCTTGTCCTCACTGATGTCATTGAAGGTCTCTTCCTCCACCCAGCCACCAAGGGTCCCCGAAAGGTGACAACAAGCCCCCTGGGACGCCTGCTGTGTATGGTCTTCCACCTCCTCAAAGCTACATTCCTCCTCTGACTCCTCATCTTCAGACTCCTCTCTCTGAGTTGTCTCTGTCTGCGTTATTATAAGGTGTGTACTGTTAAGTAGTACTATTCCTATTGGTTTAATCCCTGTTACGTCCACTATTAGGGGACGTGTATATGGCATGAATTTTTGGAAGCAGGGGATGAAAAAAGATGCTTGGTTGGTCCTCGCACTTCAAATTCGGGGGCACTGCGCGTGCAATCTAAGGTGCCACCAGATATGAATGTCAGTGTGCACTGGCAAAAGTTGGCAGAGTAGGCGCTGTAGGCCTCACACACACGCCTGTAGGCAGGCAACTGATATTCAATCGATTACAGTCAAAAAGGTGTTTTATGTCACTGTACACTACGGTTGCACCAGATATGACGTATCACTGTGCACTGGCAAAAGTTGGCAGAGTAGATGCAATAGGCTTCACACACACGCCTGTAGGCAGGCAATTGCTATTCAATCTATTACAGTCAAAAAAGTGTTGTTTTATTTCACTAAGCACAATATAAGCTGTTAGGTGTTAGCTTGTCACACACACACGCTGGCTTGCAGGCATATAAAATAAATGATGTTCTAGCCCTAAAAAGGGCTTTTTGGGTTGCTGTCCTTGCAGCAGATATCAGATGAGTCCTTCAGGTCTGTAGTGGAAGCTAAATACACAGCCTGGCTATCTATTTCCCCATTAAATCTCCAGCAGCTACACTATCTGTCCTCTCACAACGAATGCAGCTTCAGAATGATTCTAAAATGTATGCTGTCCTTCAGATGGAAGGGAGTGTATGCTGCTGATTGGCTGGAATGTGTCTGCTGACTGTGAGGTGCAGGGTCAAAGTTTCCTCAATGATAAAGTATAGGGGGCGAAGCAAAAAGCGCATGTGTTCACCGTCCGCTGCAAAGGCGAACATGCCAAAATCACTGCGAATAGTCCGCGGGCGAACTGTTCGCGACATCTCTAGTTCTGACATCTTTGATTACTTCTCGGCCTGCAAGCCCTGTGGGGGCTTATACTACTGTGAGTTATTCTATTCAGTCTGATTGTCAAATAGCTACTCAGAGTGTCAGTCTTATAATAGAACATTACAGACATGTTATCTGTCTTCTAGGGGTCTCCAGTTCCTTGTACGTGTCTAATCCCTTTAGGAACTAAAGTGAATGATCTCCATTTAGTAAAACAAATTTAAATACAATAGTTAAAATAAATGGTTGTATTCATGTGGTTAAACCTTCTACAATCACTATGCCCATTACCAAGCCACCTTATTTTAATGACCAAAATATTAACAGTTCAGTGTTTCTTTAAAGACCACTGCGTGTTGGGCTATGCTTGTAATAATATCCAATATTGCTACTTATGCTTTGACTTATCTAAATGCATTACTTGAAAGTTACTAAGGAACAAGACCTGAGCTAAAAGACATGCTCTGCTGACTTGTTCAGATAGTCTAGCAGAGAGAAGATGAGAGCAAGACAAGCAGGAGATCAACCATAGTATTAACATACTATGAACATTAGAGATGATATAGGGATCTACACCCCTACAGATGTGAACTTAGTAAGGCACAGGCTATGTTTTTTTAAATTTCAAAACAATTAACTCAGGTACAGTGAGACAATTAAAATGAATATGTAAGTAAGCTGGATTATGAATGCATATAAACATTTGTTTGCATGAAAACATCCCAAAATAAACAATTAGCTTACCTTGAAGTTAGCAAAATGTCCTATTTTTTTGGCATATGCATTTTATCTTGTACACCCCTAGAAAACTCCACCTCAATTAGTATAACATTCAAATTAAGAAACAGGATAATACATTGTATCATTCTTCACCTCATTGGCTTCTGGCATGTGCTCAGTACAAGAACTGCAACAGTTACTTCCTGTGCTCTATACAAGAAAGGTCAAAATGTTTATCTTGCTGTATTTCCTGTGGGTACACTGCTGTATTTCCTGTGTGTACCCGGCTTATGTAAGCATCCTGTGGGTATGAACCACAGGATTTGACTTTTGTGCAAATAACTTTGTAAATTCACTGAACTTTTCTAAATAAGACATGTTTTCATACACTACTAATTCTCCTCTTTCAGAAACATTCATAACCCAGGTCACTTGCATATACCTTTAAATATTACAAGGAGGGGAGAGATGGTAATTAACATATCTTCTCTTCTTTCACACACACATTTAGTGATGCTATCAAAGAGACGCACAGACACCTAAAAGCAGACACACTTTAAAATGATCACAATACAGCTCAATGTAAAGTTACACACAATTCCACATTGTAATTACCACAGACTTATAATACACTGCTGGAATGCATTTATGTATACTCTACAAGCCAATTTTGAGTTGGTGCCTAGCCTTAGTGAACTTATATATGCATCAAAGTAAAGTAAAGTATAAACCAACAAAACAGAGACAGCATGACATTATAGGATTTGATGTAATGCAGGTGTATTTTACACAAACAATATATATACAAAATATAGTATTTCTACCTTTTCCGCTACATGCTCTTATACATTTCACACATGAGGTGGAGGGTTCCACCTCTCTTTCTCTTTACAGTAAGCATGTAGGTGATTGTCAACAGAAAAGATGGTTAGCTAAGACTGTCCTGCCTTCATTAAATGGAAGAAATAGAAAAGCTTCTTTCCCCTTGCTAGATCTAAAATGACATGATTATTTTTGTTTTTTTATATATATATATATATATATATATATATATATATATATATATATATATATATATATATATATATATATATATATATATATATATATATATTGTGGTAATGTGGCCTTTGGCTACTGGTTTCTTCAATGACTTCATATAAACAATCAAGTCCAAAAGTGCTTTTTATCTCTTTTTTAATAAATAACATAAACGTACTGGCTTAACATCTGGAACACCCTTGCTAGTCCTTAGCCTGCTTCTTGGCCTTTAGGTAAAAATATACAGTCTTTGAATAGTTCATATTCAAAGAGTATTAAGTATCTTTTCTATGAAGACAGTCGTCTTTCAATTTTATACAATAGAGTGGGGTTCTGGCCCGCCCTACTCTCCAGATACCCCAACCTCAAGGAAACCTTGACACCCTCTTTTGGTGAGGGATAAATACTTTTACTTCACAGAATTCTCCCTGTTGTGTATTATCAGACTCTGCAATGGTACCTTTAAATCCAGTGTCTTTCTCTCTCATCTGTAATGGATCCTCTGCTCCAATGTCTTATCTCAGCGGCATCTCCAAACTGGCATAGACCTTGTCTTCTTAGGCAACTCTGCCTGGGAATAATCAGTACACAATTATCTTACTGTGTGCCTTAGCAGCTCCAGCAATCCCTGTAGCAGACTTCTCAGATTGCTCTCTGAGCTGTGCAAACTGCCGCAGTCCAAACCAAACAGCCTTTTTACTCCAGAGTGTAAACTTTTAGGGTATTCACTAAGCCTGTGCACTTACTGCTCCCTCAGCAAGCCCCAGCAGCTCCAAAATGGTTCATCTCACAGTCTGCCTTAAATGCTTTGCAAGGCTCTGTGAAGTCTATAACAAAACAGGCTCTAAACACAAATGTCACTTTTTCTGCTTCCAGCAGACTAGATTAAACACACTGCCTTCACTCTCACTGGCAGATGCATACAAGAGTCCTTCTTAGCTTGTAGTGAGACTCTGGCCTTCCTCTGCTAGGCCAAACAGAGCCTAATTGCAGGGGACCACATCCATTTATTTGTGTGTATCTTTAACAGCCTTACAACATCAGCTCTAATTAGTCGGTTAGCACTGCTCCAGGAAGTTAACTCTTTCTTTCCTGGGAAGAACTCCTCAAAAGTTTTTTGCTCTCACCTCTGGGGGGCTCTATCTACAGTATATATATATAGTAAATAAGTAGTACATCTGTGTTCACGTTGGAATGTCTAAAACAAGTAAAAAAAAACAGTTCAGAATTCAGAGAAAAACAGTTATTACACTGCATTCTGGGAAGCTGAGCATGGACATGCAAATGTGCCCACAAATGCCTCACTCTTCAATCCATAAACCATTTCAAACATGGCTTCCTTTAAGCTTATGCCTGCTGTATTACACAGCTCCTATGCAAAACCAAGGCTGGATTTTACACAAGCTGAGAATCCTATACACATACAGCTGTTTCTAGCTTACTGGCCATCATCAGCGTGGAGTGGGATCTCAGCTTGTTTTGTGGAACTTATGAGTAGGTAGTTCACCACAACAATCATTTAATATATGGTGGGCAAAAGAGCGATAGAAACCCTCCACCGTACAGTAGTACAGTAAATAAATAGTACATCTGTGTTCACATTTGAATGTCTAAAACAAGTTAAAAAAACTGATTCCAGCTCAGAATTCCAAGAAAAACAGTTATTACACTGCATTCTGCAAAGCTGAGCAAGCGACATGCAAATGTGCCTACAAATGCCTTGCTCTTCAGAGAGTGTCAAGAGACAGAAATATCACTGCATATAAACATGTCTGTGCATATACAAAGATATTTAAATGTACTGCATCATCACGCACTCTACTGCCCCCTGAAATTGTGCTGCTCTAGGCCTAGCTATGGGTGTTATCATGATAGTATTTAAAAAGCACATATTTTTCAAATTTCATAAACAATCACTATTTTGAATCTATGATTCTGACTAAAAGGTGCCTAGAATGGCAGATGCGGATTACTTGGTATAATATTTTTTTTTACCTAGTTTAAAATCTGTTTTTATCATTCACATTACTTTACACCTTAAGTATATGTAATTTTCTCACTTCTAAGACCAATAGCTGAAAATTATAGCTTGTTATATCTTCTAGCTTCAGTATAAGTAAACCTGTTCTATAATTTCTCAAAAACTGTAACATTCTTTGAAAAAATTAGAAATAATTAAATATTCCTGTGAATACAAAACAAAATGATAAAATTTTGTAAAATATTAGTTTTTTCATTTTATTTAGAAGGCAGTGACTGTTTGCTCTGTAACAATCAGTAATAATAGATGTACCTGCTCAGACAGTGTCTAAGATCAAGTATAGGACTCATTTCTAGAGAGTGTCACATCAAGAAAGTCAGCTATCAATTCCAACAACAGTTTGCCGGTCCTCCTTTCTCTGGTTAATCTAGTATACATTATAAAACACAATTTTCTTTGTGCATGAGCAGTCACCCAGAGCGAGTGACAAATGAGAAGATGTACAATGTTTCTACTTTGCAGAGACACCTTGCTTATGTCTGTAACAAGTATAAGAAATCTGGGAACAGAGCTACTGTAGCTAGGCTAATTATCTAAAGGACAATTGTACAATGAAAAACAATATACTATATTAGTTTTAATTAGAAAAAAATGATGCCCTTCATGGTCCATGGAGACATTTGTGATACTTTAGTGAAGATTGTTTATATGAGACTGAAGTTAATATCTCTGTAGGAGCAGGGCTTGTAGTTCTCTTTGAACTGACAGCCTCTGTTTTGGTATTAAATTCTAATGTTATATCAGAAACTCTGTCACTCTCTCACATCACTCTTTCTCCATCTCTTCCTCAACTGATAAATAAGGTAACTTTTTCCCACAGCCATACACAGTAGCTATTATTCTGAGCTTGATACACAGTTCACAAATATATGATACTGTTCCTAAATTAGAGGGTCCCTTTAACTATTACATCAGCTGTATCAAAATGCCATGGTTGCAAACTTCACTGAACTATGATGTCACTGATTATCAAGGTGTGACAGGGTGTTTAGCTCATTGTTGTACACAATAGTGTCAAAGCTGTACAGCAATTAGGCAGGAGCAAGTATCTGAGCTCCACACTCTGCAGCACGTTGGAAAGGTGGGGGAGCTCCAGCATGTTAGGAAAACATAGTAATCTTTAGTTTTCTCGGTAAGGATATATATTGTTTAATCACAATAAACTGAAAAGCTGTTTATACTGGTCTAATTAAAAATATAATTGCTGGACAATTACAGCAGCCATTTAAATACTAGATTAGAAGTATAAGATCACCCCACACAAATACTATAAGAATAATTTACTTGAGAAAAATGGATAGTGCAATGTACAGTATAGCAAGTTTATGTTTGTAAACACAGTCTTGATTTGTGAATATAAAAACAAACTTGCTAAGTTAAACTTGCTATAGAATACATGTATGCATTTGTCATAATATTTGTCATAATACATAGGCCCTCATTCCATTGCAATTTGGCCGATTGAATAGGGGTCAAAATAAGCACATAACATTTTTTTTTTAAAGACATTTTTAGTTAGTAAACATCTATCCAAAAGCAAGGTTTTCACTAACTAAAAACTTATTGAAAAAAAATATGCTATGTGCTTATTTTGACCCCTATTCAATTGGCCAAATTGCAATTGAATGAGGGCCATAGTATTCAAATAAAGGAAGACTTACTTTATCTGTAATAAACATGTTAAAGAATTCCTTTCAAGCTTCCAATGATACATGTGTTGTACATAAAAATACACCAAGACCACCTGGCAGACCCAGAGTATTCAATTAAATTTAGCAGCTTAATAAAGAAGATGCTACAGCCAAAGGCGTAGGAAATGAGTAGGGGACACAAAAAATAGTATATATATATATATATATATATATATATATATATATATTTTTTTTTTTTTGTTTTATTACATTGGGAGGGGGCATTGCAAATCTAAACAGAGAGTGAGTAGTGTGGATTTATCCCCCCAGATTTTTTGATGACATTGTTGAAATGTAATTATGTGTTGCCTGGACAGTGTTATATTGTATCCTAGTTATAATATTTTATAGAGGGAAAATGTGATCTAGAACAGAATATATGTGGAAATGGTGAAAACGCTCTGCACAGAAGCTTAATTGCAGAACATCGCATCTGTACACATGCAGGCCTTGATTCAAGGCAGATGATTGCTCCTTAGGAGGCCTGAGCAAACACTTGAGATTAACATCAAGGTTTTTGCCCTAGTTAGCAATAGACTCCTGTCATGTAGTTTAAACATCTGGTGAGTTTTATCTCAAGAGCTCTATAGCAACCGAGACTACAAGGCAGATGCGCTCATATCACACACATACACAACGGTACACAAGGGTGTGGTATGGGAGATGAGTATAAATATGTTGGTTCTATGACTCAATAAAGGTTCCATTCTAGTTTTACATATCCAAGGTGTGAGGCTGTTTTGTGTTTGTATCCTGAATTGGAGAGTGGTCTTGCCGGAGGCCACTAGTAACCTGTAACCAGTATTCTCTGCCTGTACCTCTTCAGATGCCATATTTTGTGCCACAGAAAACAAGAACTACACGATTCTGCTGGCGTAGGTTTGAAGTTCATATAAAGCCGCCTTGAAGAAGCAGATTGTGACAATCTATAGACAACCATTATATACCTACATTATATACATACATTATTCTGAGCTGGAAGCAGGTTTTTTAACTTGTTTTAGACATTCAAATGTGAACACGGATGTACTTTTTATTTACTATATATATATATATACATAATTTTATTGGGATATTGGGGGGGGGGATGAGTTGAATTATACCCCCCAGACTATTTTAGGCTCCTGTGCTAATGATTCTGGACCTTCTCATAAATATAATGGGACTATCATTGTAAACTATATTTTCTGATACACAGTTATATTAGGTAATTCAAATTTAAGGTCTTCCTAAATAATATTGTTTATGATATCAGTTGTATGTACCTTTGTAGCAATCATTCCTATTACACAGTATCTTATTTGTAACTCATACACATATTTTTGTTAATAAGTACACATTTTTATTTCCTAACCTCAATTTTAGTAGGTTTACAATTATTTAAGCCATAAAATTGATTTTACAAACAAACAATATCTTTGCTTGCAGATATGCAAATCACTGTGCACATTCAGTACTTCAAAGGGAATTGCCTAGTCACCTAATTATTTATCTGTGTCAATAGGCTGTGAATTACCATATGTAATTGAATAGTTCAACAACATAACAGGTTAGCATACAAAATGTACAACAAATAAATAATATTTTTTCTTATTCTGGTATGTACCACTTTAAAAAGTGGAATTCATATACATTTTAAAAATGCTGAATCTAAAATTGTGATTGAGCTGATACATTTCTTTAGTGAGTTTTTAAAGCTACGGAAACAATGCAAATAATGTAAAACACATTAAGAAAGGATACAGGTCATTAGTAGAACGGATGGAGATTGTGGAAATATCGAGAGAAGAGAGCAGACATACAAGGGGGTACTCTGATATTAAGGGTTTTGTATATAAAAATTAAGATTTTACAAATATTTTAATAGGAGCAAGTTACAGTAGCTGAATTGTGTAATAAAGTGATATGACATGATTTGGTTCACAATTCTATGGGAGCAGTGAAAGAGAGGACAAAATTCAATATAACCCTAAGGCAGTGATCCTGAGGGGTTGGCGTGATCATGGCAAGGGAACTTTAAAGTGTGGGAGATAAAGTAGAAGATGGGAAGAGGGGACGTGTAGGCAATGAGTCCTCAAGATGTTGAGTCTGAAGTTATGAGAGTATATCAAGGAGCTTAAGATCGATCTGTAGTGATGTGCTAGAAGAAACAGGGGTTGGTCTGGTGCTGAAAAATAAATGCATGCCACATGAATATAGATGATGTAGAAATACAAAATCATTTATTTGTGCATCAAGGGAAGATATTTAAATGGACTACAGTTGTGGTCCTAGCATGGAGCCTTGAGGTACACCAACACTGGGTCATAGTGAGGAAGAAGAGGAAGTGAACCAAGATGAGGAAATGAACCAACAAAAGAGTCATTTGAAGAGCCTCTTAATTGGACATAATTTGGACTACATCACTGATCTTTTAAAAACATGTTTAAAGACTCTTTGAATTTTAGCAATACATACATTTACTGTGTTAACGTCTGCGCAAGCCAGTCCACAGGCTGTTTCAGTCACGAAGACTAGGGAGCAATCAGATTCTAGGGGTGGTCTCCATTTCAAATAAATGGTAAGGTTATTGACTGACATCAAGCACCCACCCAGGAGACCAGTGAAATTGTCCTCAAGAAGCTGTTTCTGTTGAAACAGCCTCATACCATGCACCGTTCCTGTGATACACAGCAAGGCACACACCCACCCTCTTGAACTAAAATTTCAATCATACTTTCATTTATTGGGTTGTAATCGAACACTGCTTAGGCCACTTTTTCCTTTGATTATGAGGGCTACTCCGTTTCTTCTGCAGGATTCTTGACTACAGTATAAGATCTGTTTCTCTGTTGTGAAATACAGTCCATTTGACTTCACTATTTGCTTAATGTTTAATCTTGATATCTCATGTTTGAACACCTCCAGTTTGCCTTGGTCCATAGATCTACTGTTCCAGGTTTCTATGCTGAATTGTCCTTTGCAGCAGTGTACTTTCCTTTCCCCTTCAGACACATCTGCAGCAAGACTTCTGCTCAACTTTGTCCCAACCATTTCATTAGAGCTAGTGCTACTTGTATTCACACTTTGCTCTTCCCTAATTATGTGGTAGGCACCTTCTGACCCGAGAAGTTCATCTTGGTGCCATACCATTATTACTGGTTGTGCTATTCACATATATAGTTGTGGATCTTATGAATATTGGTCACGTTTATAATGTTGGTCATGCATTGTTAAAAATTGCGAGCCTTGCATAGCGAGTCCCGCAGTTGTGGGGCTGCAATGAGAACCAAAGGCGCTCATTGCAGGCCTAGCGATGAGTGCCGTAGGCGAATCGAGTCCCGCAGTTGCGGGGCTGCAATGAGCGACAAAGGCGCACATTGCAGGCCTTGAGATGAGTGCTGCAGGTGCTCTTCCCAAGGCCCGTGGGAGTTAGACTGAAATGAGCGATGAAGGCGCTCATTGCAGGCCTAGTGATGAGTGCAGCAGGCGCTCATTGCAGGCCTTGCAATGAGCGCCACAGGTGATCAGCGAGGTCCGTAGGACTTGGGCTGCTGCGGGAGTTAGGCTGTAAGGAGCACCACAGGCGCACATCGCGAGGCCCGTAGGACTAATTGGGGCCTTTCAGGGTCCCTCTATGTGTCATCTGTCCCGGCATGCCTGTTATTTGCCCGAGGACGCTCCACCGATAAATGAAGGAAACAGATTGCAGGCGCACATAGCGATGGCCGCGATCAGCGATGAAGCCCTTAGCACTTTCATCATTCATTATTACACCTATTTGTGAGTACTGTACTTCTAATATACTGTTATTTTGAAATAAGAGTTATAATGTCTATGTGTACTTTTGTTTCTAGATTTCTGAACAGCAAAACTAAATCTATGAATGCAGTGTGACCCCACAGATTCTAAATATAGATGGGATTTTATATGATCACTATTATGGGTGTAGGAACTGGGGGGGATAAGGGGGGCAAATCCCCCCATATTTTTCAATGTGTATGTTTATGTGTAGAGAAGTAGTTGTGTGGTATTTTTATACTATTTGCGGTATCCCCCCCATGACTATTATACACTAACTCTAGTAGTGTATTGTGGACCACAAATGCTCTACATGGATTGTGAGGTTTATGTGGACACTATTATACACTGGCTGTAGGAGTGTACTGTAGACCTCAAATGATCTGCATACCATGAGAAGTGGACACTATTATACAGCAACTCTAGTAGTGTCTTGTAGGCAACATAGAACCTATATATTGAGAAAGTTTTAGAAAATATGTGGACCATTCACTATACATTGAACTACCCATTTGATTCCATGGTGCATAATTCATACAAAGGAGTGGCTCAAGAATATTAATTAGCTGATCCAATGTGCTGATTAGGATTATGGTCTGCTTGTCTCTTTCTATGTGCTAGCAAAGCAATACCCGAAGCTTATCATGCAGCTTGGCCACTCCACCACCTTATCAAGCATCAAGCCACAAATTAGCATACAGAGCCTCACATTAGAGTAAAAGAGCCACACAATAAATATTGAATAAATCAGGAATGATTTACAGTGGAGAAAAACTGCTAATACAATGTAAATAAAGTTTGTAATGCTATTTAAGGTTAAACCAACTTTCTTTTTCTGTGTCTTTAAGTGGTAATACTAAATACTAACTCGAGTAGTGTACTATAGTCCACATAAAACTTACATACATACAATGCAAGTTTTAATTGAACACTATACATACACTCTAATAGATTAGTTTATGCCACACAGTATTTATATAAAGTGAAAGTATCCTGTGTTCACTATTTTCTGTTCTCATTCAACCACTGACTCTCATATTGTTGACAATTATTTTTATAGAAAAAACATTTTCTTTCAATTTTATGTC